>JARJPP010000066.1:0-67088 GCA_030782485.1 Beauveria brongniartii
TTACTTGTTTTTTTTTTTTTTTGTTTCTGCGCCGCCCCCCCCCCCCCCCCCCCTCTGCTTTCAACGAAACGTCCCGCATACGTTGTCTTTTTTTTGTTTTGCTTTTTTCTTGTTGGCAGGCCGTTTATCTTTTTTGTTTTGGTTTTTTGTGTCTCTCGCGAATCCAAGACCTCGGGTACTCGCGTCAAAAAAGACGTTCAGTTTCTCCCTCCATGTCTAAAACAAAGCGAACCCTTTTTTTTTGGGGTAGGAATAATAATACTTGCGAATGGTAAAATTTGATGTCAAAGGGACTCTTCGAAATTACAGAAACATGCCAGAAAAACTAAAAAAAAAAAAAAAAACTCCTTCCTCATAGACATTCTGTTGATCTGCTAGTAGACAAGGCTTCATGACGGCATTGAAACGGAACGCCACGGCTCCGGCGAACAGACGGTGACAAATAGATACTTTTTTTTTTCCCCTGTAGTTGCCTACCCAATCAAGGTTCGAGCATCAATCGGCTTATTACGGATAGAGAGAAAATAATAAATCAATCTCGACAAGACTCCGCAATGACAAAAAAAACAACCGCAACAGCTGCTTTCGGGTCCTGCACTACCTGCATTGCTGCACTAGACAGGCCATGTCTCAGCATCATGAATGTACTTGGCAACTAGTTGGAACTAGACTGAAAAAGGGTTGGCTGTCCATGTCAACGCAAGACGGCCCTTTTCATCTAGGGACCGAAAACAGGAACGGATCGAATGCGGCAAGATTTAGCGGCGGCTTCGGTAGTGGTTGCGCGGATCAACACAATGATTTGGAAGAATCTCTCTCATCATCAACATGGTCCTCTCTCTCTCTCTCTCTTCAAATCTTTGGTATCCCACCCCATATGTCTTTTGTTTTTTTGCCCCCAATGCTACTTTGTAGCCTTGCCGGCGATCGTCCTTTCTCCACCCACACTTTTATCGCAACTCCACGCAGGCACGGCGCGCGCCAAACCACCACACACCACCACACCACCACACCTAAACCGTCATTGTGCTTGCGTCGAGGCTAAGCCTGATGGGCTGGTCTTGAATCATAAGAGTCCGGGACATTTCGCTCAATCAAATTGCCAAAAACAGAAAAAAAAAGATGCCATGATTAAGAAAAAGACCTGTTGTCAGCTAATTACTTGCCCATCCCTTGTTTGTGGTGTGTGAATGTTGTTTAATGACTACTTATACAACAAACCACCTCTCCCCCCCCGTCCTTTTCCTCTTTTTGAACGAGTCCCCCCCCCCCCCCTCCCTCTACAACATCGTCACAGTCCTTTTCTCATCTTACAGCAATGTTCAAGCTCGCTCTGGCCTCTGCGGCATTCGTCACCGCCGCCGTCGCCGCCACGTCCGACGCACACAACGGCAAAGACTGCCACGACATCCTCGTCCCCGTCACCGTCGACACGACGCTCAAGTCCTTTGACTATACGCCCACCGACGAAGAAATCGACACGACCAACTTTTTTCTCGGCTTTACGCGCCATGGCGGTGATTTCATGACCCGCATCGTCAAGAGCGTGCGTTTGTTTTCCCGTTTACTCCTCACACTTGCGCCAAACCGCAAAAACTCACAACTAACAACAACCCGTTCACAGAACGACTCCCACATCCACAAAGACTACACCCTCGCCGCCACAATCTGCCACCCCCCCTCGGGCCCTTCCTCCACTCTCCAGATCCTCACTCACGGTGTCGGCTTTGACCGTTCCTACTGGGACTACCCTTTTGCCTCGTACAACTACTCGTACGTCGCCCACGCCCTCGACGCCGGCCACTCCACCCTCGCCTGGGACCGCCTCGGCATCGCGCAGTCCTCGCACGGCGACCCCGTGCAGGAGATCCAGCTCGCCCTCGAGGTCGAGGCCCTGCACCAGCTCACCCTCCGCGCGCGCGACGCCCACCTCTGCGGCCTCGAGGGCCACCGCTTCGCCCGCACCGTCCACGTCGGCCACTCCTTTGGCTCCGCCATGACCTACTCCCTCTCCTCCAAATACCCCGACATCACCGACGCCATTGTCCTCACCGGTTTCTCCCAGGCGCCCGCCTACATGGCCCTCTTTGCCCTCGGCGCCGACTTTGCCCCTGTCGCCTCCGTCAGCCCCCGCCTCAAGGAGCAGTACGTCACCGGCTACATTGCCCCCAAATCCTCCATTGGCGTCCACATTGACTTTTTCGGCCCCGGCGACTTTTCCGCCGATATGCTGCAATACGCCACCGCTCACGGCCAGCCCGCCGCCCTCGGCGAGCTGCTGACTGTCGGTGACGGCGCCGCCGCCCCGAGCAAGTACACCGGCGCCGTCTACATCATCACAGGCGAGTACGACGTGCCCTTTTGCGGCGGCAACTGCAACATGCCCATGCAGGGCAGCGACGCCTCGAATATCCTCACCATGTCGGAACCCATGTTCAAGCAGGCCAAGTCGTTCAACACGACTATTGTACCGGGCGCCGGGCATGGGCTCAACTTTGGCTACTCGCACACGGAGACGTATCGGGACATGATTAACTTTCTCAAGGAAAAGCTATAAAAGGAAAAAAAAAGAAGAAGAAGAAAAAAAAAGGGCGCAGGATGGGGGGACGCCTTTTAGGTGTATAGAGTGATGTGCTTGGGAAAAGGATAATTACATGAGAAACATGATTGTGCAACGTTGAAACGGGGGGCGGATTGAATTCGCCGATTTGGTCTTGGACGGGACGGGACGGAATGGATGCGTTTAGCTTCGTTGCTGGGCGGGGTGGAATGTTGGCCAGATTGGTCTTTTGAAACCAGCAACAATTAGTACATAAAACCTTAATTCTAGTTCTCTTATGGATACACGTTATACCTAACAAACAACATGTCTCGGCAGGATTGTCATACCTGATCTAAGATCTTGCCGGGATTGTCATACCTCATCTAAGCCTGACTGATCCATGCACCAGATCAGATCAACAGGTCCTATAGACAGATTGCCTACATGGCGTTACACAGACCAGGCCATGGCGTTGCAACGGTTCCATGAAAGTCGTACAAACAAGCGAGACAAATTTGAATCAAACGCTCATGTTATTTAAAATGCCATCGTACTGGGTACGTGGTCTTCATCGCTGGCTAGTGCTATGCCATAATTCCATGCGCAAAAAACTATATATAGACCCCTTAGACAACTTGGTGCCCCGTCTGTACTCGTGATGCCTTTTCATTTGTACCATCTGGCTGCGCCACTGTCTCGAGAGGTACGTCGGCTTGCATTTGTCGAGCCTCGTCGTCCAGTCGCATCTGTCGCTCCAATTCAATATGATAGGCGTCTTGCGGGCTACGCGTGGGAATCTTCCCAAACCGACGAAGAGGCATACCGCTCGCGAATAATTGATCAACCTCTTCTAGAGTCCGCCCTTTGAGCTCAGGGACGAAAAAGTACGTAGCAACAATCATGATGAGGCTCGTAGATCCGTAAATGTAGCCAACCCGCGCACCGAGGTTGGCATACTTGTCAGAAATGAGGTATGGAATCGTAAACGAAGTGACAAAAGTGGTCAGGACGGATATGACGCACGCGAAAAGATTCGTCTTTTCACGAACGCGTTGCGCCGCGATTTCCGACACGACAATAAAAGACACAGGGGCCCATGAAAGGTTGTAGAAAAAGTAAAAGAGCATGAGACATGCTACCATGAGGTTTGTCATGGCTGGGCTTCTGTTGTCTTCGTGTATGCTGCCGACGCTTCCAAAGATGAAGAAGAAGACTGCCATGAAAGTGCCGCCAAGTAGAAGAACAGGCCTGCGCCCGGTCGAGTCGACAAAGAGCCATGTGATCATAACAGCGAACAAGCTAATAACGCTGTTGAGGACATTGAAGAGAAATGCAGATGCTCCGAAGCCCTGGGACTGGTAAAAGACGACGGCGTATTGCGAGGCAAAGGCCTGGCCAGTGATTTGCTGACCAAACATGGCAAGGGTGGCGACGGCCGTGCGTAAACGGTTTTCTGGGCCAAACACTTCGGACCAGGTTCCCTGGTTCTCTCGATTGTGAGAAAGGGCAATGCCGTTTAGCTCGACGGCGACTTCTTCAAGAGTTGTCCTTTTGCGAAACTTGGCAAGACTCTGTATCGCCTCTTCGCGCCGACCGCGGCTGAGAAGCCAACGAGGGGATTCTGGTAAGAAGTAGAGCATGGCGCAAAGCAGGCATGGCGCGATGAACTGGAGGCCAATGGGTATGCGCCAGCCGGCGGCGCTATTCATCGTCTCGGTGCCGTATGTGACCAAAGTAGAAATGACTTGGCCAAATAGTACCATGGCCTGTAGTGTAGAGCCAAACATGCCACGAAGGACGCGGGGCGAGGCTTCAGCTTGGAAGATGGGGACGACAACAATGGTCATGCCGGTCATGGCAAAGGTAAAGATGCGGCCGACGGTGAATTGAGCGGCCGAAGCGGCCGTAGTTTGGAGGGTAACGCCACTGTCAAGTTAGAAGTGAGCTGGAAGGGGGGCGTCGGAGGGAAGGGGGCGAAAAGGGAGGGCTGTAGTATTTGGACAGAGACTTACATGAATGACAAGATGCAGAGACCGAGAATGGCGAATTTGCGCCCGCGTTTCTCGGCAATTGGACCGCAAATGGCACAGCCAACAGCTTTTCCGAGAAAAGGAGTGGCAGTCATGATGGAGAGGAGCCATGCGGG
The DNA here is from genome assembly GCA_030782485.1 of Beauveria brongniartii. Lineage (NCBI taxonomy): Eukaryota > Fungi > Ascomycota > Sordariomycetes > Hypocreales > Cordycipitaceae > Beauveria > Beauveria brongniartii. Next base: position 4,689 of record JARJPP010000066.1, read on the forward strand.
AATTGCAAAGACGTTTTTCTTCTCATTGTATTCGCCAAAGCGCCGGGAAAAACTGTGCATACCCTGGACGCCGCTAAAGGTGCCGACATCGAAGCCATAGTTGAAGGCGCATAGCGCCATGTATCTAAAGAGTGATTAGATTCGAGTACGCGAGTGAGGCGGGGGCGGGAAACCAACAGCATGAAAAAGACTAGCATGCCGTTGAAATGCTTAAGGCGGTCTATCGTCTTCATTGGTGGTGGGAGATGCATATTGGCAGGCCCATGGCTGTCGCTTTCGTCGTCGTCGGCAAGCTTAGAGCCGGGAGAGGGGCGAATGTCGTCGGCTGGGGTATAGACGGACTCGGAGGCGGGTGAGGCGGGTGAGGGAAGCGGAAGAGCGTGGTCGAGATTGGGTGAAGGTGTAGCCGGCGTAGAGGGCGAATGTGGTGACTGTGAGGGTGAATGTGACGGTGACTGTGTGGGAGCTTTCATGGCGATGGAGGCGCTCTCGAAGCAAAGCGCCTCTGGAGTGAATCAAGGGTGGCGAAGCCGAACTAGCGAGGACTGTAGCGATAGGTAGTCGAAGATTGAGATGGTGGCGCCAGATGCATGACAACGGGAGGATATAAATGAGCTTCAGGACATGCTCGCGGAGATGTTAATTGGGGCGGCGGCCGAGTCGGGAGGAGCAGCGTATATGTCGCGAGCTGTGGGTGAAGAATGCGGCGATAAGATACGGGAGGTTGCAGGGAGGTGCCAGAGTTGTGAGAAGGCGCCGAGAATGCCAAGTCGAGCGACGATGCCAAGTCAAGCGATGATTCAAGCAATGATGGGAGCAATGAATGGAGCAGATCCAGTAATGATTCAAGCAATGTTCCGAGCAATAATGACGGAGGGAAATTGACTGTCGGGGGAGAAAAGTGCTGGCTGCCGCGAGGTCCAACGTTGACATTGTACAAGAAAGAAAGGGGTGGGAAAGAGGTAATGTGGTAGAAAGTGAGAGAGAGTGAAGACGAAAAAGGACGAAAAAGACGAGATCAAATCAATAGCGCGGATGGCGCATCGTCGAGCCCCAAGTTCGTGGGCGAGGAGGGACTGAGTCGTGGCGAGTGTGCAAGTGCCGGGGGGACTGGCCAATGAGGTCAAGGCCAAGAAGCCAAGACGTTTTTAATTTTTCGCTTCTTTTTGGTTTTTTTGGGGTTTTAATAGTCTTTTTGGTTATAGCTTGAGAATAACGTTGGTGGCGCAAATGATCGAGGCCTTTTTTTTTGGGGTCCCAGAAATTTTGGCGTTTGCTTGGCGGGCGGAGGCTATCCGTACTCGGACCAGTCAGTATTGCGAGCGGCGGCGGCGGCGGCGGCGGCGCAGGAATGAAATGGTCGGTACCCGTAGTTGAATGTCAACTAATGTACAGATTATTCGTAGTGCTTCTGAGAAAAGCTGTGGCGTCGTTGCGTGGTGATCACTGATGGGGGACCGAGCTGATGAGGATGATGATGGTGATTATGATGAATGGGGGGATGCGCGATAATGTGTATACGTGTATTTAAAAGTGCATGATGAAAGCCAATGGGAGCAATCGTTTGTATTTAATGAAAACCAAGTCGAAAAGTGGCCAAGTTGAGAGGGGGAAGAAAGAGATAGAGAAAGAGAGGGATTATGGAGATTTGGCTAATAATAACTTTGGCTTTGGAGCTGGAGCTGGGTCCTTGTGAGCAATGAGGAAGGTGCGACTTTTACGCAGTACCTGCCTAGACAAGACGATTTTCAATACGACGAACCAATTTGCATGTAGAATTCTATGAAATAGACGTCACAATAAAGGAATAAAATAGAGACGAAAATAGAGAAGAAGGAGAAGAAAAAAAAAAAAAAAAAGATTGTTAGATCAACTGATAGCGTCCTGACTACCAATTGCGACAGAGTCAAGGTTCAAGGTGGGTTCGGTGGCATGGATGTGCGACCGACTGCACTAGGTGGGTAAATGGTGACATTGGTGACATTGCATCGGCAGGGTCAGGGTCAGGCATCAAGCATCGAGAGAAAGGAGAAAAAGACGATGAAATACGGATACTGGTATCTGCACAGATTACTGGTAAAAGAGGCGTTTGCCTAATCTCGACTGGCGTCTTCATCTTCAACCACCGAAACCAGTCCCGGCTGACCGTGCCGCACACGTGTGTCCCCGAGCAGCAATTGCCGAGCCAATGGCATGTTGCAGTCCAAAGAGTTATCTTGGCCAATTATTCTTCTTTTCTCTCTTTCATTTCTCTCTCAATTCTTTCTCTCCAATCTCTCTCTCTTCCATCATCCTTTTCTTTTAAATTCCCTCTTCACATTGCTATTACCTGATTCAATCCCGCTCTCAATCATGCCATTATTTTTGACTTTACGCCACAGCATGTCATGTCTCCCCCCCCCTCCGGGCGGCCTACGTCCGCTATCATGGAAATCGACCGAGGCAACCTCTTCATCAGCCCCAAAGCTAAAATTTAGACGAGAGCTGTCAAAGGCTTCGAGACCTCCCCCCCGCTGGCCGCTACCGAGCCGCCTCAAGTAAAAGAGCGGGGTTCCTCTAGCACTGTCACCCTGCATGCCGGCATGGACGGTCGCACGACAGCCTGTCTCGGTGAGTTTAAATAAAAAACAAGGCCACAGAGGGTCCCCTTAATCACAGAGGTAATCGCCTCACTGTCTCGTTCGATTTTTTGGTAAAGTAGGCAACTTTTTGGCGACACAAACCGTATCCACATCTTCGTGATGCGACTTCTCGTGTCATCAGTGGAGCAGCCGCCGCTTCTGCCAATAGGACAAAAACAGTACTCAAACTGCCCTTTCCGTACGGATAAACAATCAAGCCATATTTCAATTAGATAATCAAATCATCTAATAATGTAGAAAAATCAACCCTGGAAAAACACATGGTCCATCCCCTCAACCCCTCCACCTCCACACATGCCCGCCCGAGTGGATATCCTTACAAACCGTTAAAGTGGTTCTACCAACCACAGACCATTGGGACCAGCACCTCAACACTTGGCGCCTCGCTGTCTCGTCTTGTCTCGACACAGCCTTTTGGCTTCAGCCTGGATCGAGCTGGCCGCCCTGCTGCACGAGTCGTTTGCCAGATCTCATCGTCTTTTGCTACCTTTCGAAAACAACACGAGATGGAAATAAACAAAGAAAAAAGGAAATAACAATCAATGCCAATGTAATCTGTAATACGGATCAGCCATCCTCATCTACCGCCACCAACTGCCCGCTTCCCCCCTCCCCCCTCCCCACTAACCTTGTTGCGCTGTTGCACAGTGGAGAAGCATTCACCTGGAAACCCATCAAATCGTCAGCTACGGAGTACATTCCCTCGTCTTCGATAGCCCCCAGCTCTATCCGAATCACCCAATAAAAAAAAATACTCAACAAATAAATAAATAAACAAAAAATGCATTGATCACCTGCACACAAGAAGCAATATTTCCCATGTGGCTTTTTTGACAATCTGGTCCAATTATGCCCCTCATTCCGGCTCATCATTTCGCAAAAAAAGTAAAGAATACTACCACCCACCACCCGCCAAGATCTTGGTTTGGGAGGCTGAGACCGCACGCACACCCCGAGCGCCAAGAGTCATGTTTGGACAAATCAACACCAGTTTTTAGGGGGGATCCGGTCCGGTTTCCTCCCAAAAAGACGGAACAAGCCATCGCACCAAATTCGTCCTCCCCAGCAGATACCCGCGCTGCTGGCAACTGGCTGGCCTGCCGAGCACGCAGGCCCGCCTCGAAGCAGGTAGGAACCGAAAGTATGCCCACAATCACAACAGAACAAACCGTTATCAATGTTGCCTTTTTTTTCACTCAAGCAACAACAACGCAACAACATCGTTCGAGTGCGCCCGCACCAGCCGCCCGCCCGCCCTCCCGCGCCACCCCTTAGGTGAGTGAGCCCATCATCGAATCACCGAGGCCGCCAAGCCCACCACGGGGCTAGACTTCAGCCTCGACAAGACGAGATAAACAACCGACGATTCTCCTTTTGTGTCCGAACTTTGTCCGTTCGCTTTCCCAAGCTGAACCTGGTGTGGGCTGACATGCTCGGCCGCCACCTTAATCAGCCCTGGCCTGGTCCTGGCCTGGGGAGGGGGGGCCGCTGCCGCCCTGATTGAAGCACAGCCACAGCTTTTTTTGAACACGCATCAAATCTCGCATCTTGATTTGTGTCTTTCAGAAAGGAAAGAAAAAAAGAGGTTCAATCATCAGAAACGTCTTTTGATCCAGATAGCATCTGCAACCCCCACCTCTAGCATGATAACCTCGTAGATCCGCTGGCCCCTTTCAAAGAGCGCCCGCACCGCACACACGCCAAGACAGGCCTTCCATCTCGAGCACTTCCACCAAATCCCCTTGCCACCACCACCACCCGATCAATGTTCCCCTCCTCGGCCAGCAAAAACCACGATTAGGTAGTGAATCCGGATGGCAAACTAGTTATCTTGTAAGCCAATTTAAAAAAAAAATTGTATCCTTGCATGAACAAACGACCTTGCCCGTTGCACGCTCGTTTAAGCCACTTCCGTCCAAGTGAGAAAACAAAGCTCCGCCGCGCCGCCTGCGGATCCAGTCAAGTCAGCACTTGATTTTCTCACATGCTTATCGTAATATAGTGCTTCTTTTCTTCAGCAGCGTAAGATCGCCGCACGTTGCAGCCCTGCCCGAGATGAGATAATCATGCTTTGTGTTTAACAGCCACATGCAAGATGGCTGGTCCCGAGTGCAACCTGCACGACGACTTTATCGCAAAACCCTTTGCGTTCCGCCTGCTTCCGCCTTTCCTTTGCATTACCATTGTTGACGGTGGATGGGGCAAAGTAATAGCCCGTTGAGGACTGGACGCTGTTGCTCTGCATTTTGCAGCGATCCTCGTTGCCACTCTGTTGGAACAGTCAGATTCAGAACACCATCATTGCATGCACATCGAGCCACTGGGAGCACTGTGGGCGCGTGTGCGCATAATACATATGCGGGGCACAATGAAAGCTTGCAGTGCGAAATAACTGTGGCCGCGAGCCAGATTTGTGATTGTACATCTAAATAGTAGTCATTGCATCATTGACCAAGAAATAGATTCCTAGAGCCCTGCACGGCTCATTCAACGCCACTCTATGCGAATCCTGATAACAAAACTGTTGTGGTAAATAAATAGTTTGCTCCATTTCGAGCAGCGCCTCCAACTAATACTTTTTCAGCTAACCAATATGAGGCGCTGTCCACCCTCGATAAGCACGCAGCAAATGATTTCATGCATAAATCACACTTGTCAGCCTCGAAATGTCGCCTTCCACCCAGTCTCCTCTGGTCGCAGCTTGCGCGTGGCACTGGGAGATCAATCCGTTCCGCCGTCTTTAGCCTCTTGGCGCTGCTTACATGCCTTTGTTGGCGTGAAGCTACCATCAGGCAGCTAAGCATCAGATGTACCGGATTGGACGCCTGCTTGGAGCTGGCTTCTCGTCGACGCCACCAACTGCGCAGGCTGGACGCCAGCGTGGCCAGCTCCTCGTCACACGCCACAGCTCGTCTTGCACAAGTTGGACTTCATCAACTTGGAAGCATCACATTGTCAAACGTAAACCAGGGAGAAAGATCTGGCATGTTCCAAGTAAGCAGGTTCGACATTTCGTCGGCCGTCTTGATGTAATCGTCAATAGAGGGCTGTAGCATGGCGCCATTCTGCGCCATGACGCCCGCAGATGGCATAATCTGTAAGGGCGGCCGCTGCGATGTCCCCGGTGTCATGGGGCCCATGCTGCCATCCATCGTCATCGGCATCATTCCGCTGAATGGCGGAGCGTTGTGACTGTTTGCACTCCTCGGAGGCATGTTTCGGCTCGACTGCGTCATCGGCGACGGATATGCGTTTGACGACGACGACGTTCTGGGACTGTGCGATGTATGTGAAGCCCGTTGCAGCTCGGACCGTCCACGTCGGAACGGTGCTAGCCGAGACAAGTGATGCATGTCAGCAGAACCAGTAACTTCCGTCTCATCGGGCGCTTCTCCGCTTGGCGCAAACTTTTCGGCGATTTCTCGGAACCCAAACAGTGTACAAATTGGAAGCAGTGCGCGGAGCACAGAATTTCGAGTCGCGGTATCGCGACTAAACGTTTGGAGACATTCAATGTTGGTACCAAGGTTTGACTTGGTCTGCTGAACGATGAACGGGCTGTGGTTGACGGTTGCGGCATATACAAGCTGCACTTTGGAGGATTCAAAAGCTGCGTCGACGCAGAACAAGTCATCACAAGCGCTTCGTCCCATATACAGAGCACGGCGAAAGAGCTGCGATACCTCAATAGCGTGATGTCGGCACAAATCTTGGCACTTGATCTTGAAATCTTCTGGCGCAACCTTGAAATCGTTCGATAATGGAAAGTTGAATCCAGCCAGGGATGTTCGTGTCAGGTCGAAAATGACTGCGTGCATGAGCAAATGCAGTACAAATACAGCTCCCAAGATATTGTCTTCTCTAAGAATGTACATGTTTATGTCGGTCATGTAGTACTTTTCCGGGAGCTTGGCGAGAATGGTTTCGAGACGGTGGATGATTTGTAAAAATTTGGAATCATTGTCCCAGACCTTGCAGTCTTTTTCAGGGGTTCGAATGAGACTGTTCCTGTCAGTGGTGCTCACTTGACAAGATGAGTTTTGTCTACTTACTGCATGACTTTGGAACGAAGCCGTAGGATCAATATCGAGAGTGCTTGAAAATCAAGGTGCGGAACGACTTCTGACATGTCAGTCTGCTCAATTTCTTCGAGAAAATATGGCTGCGACGCCGTCTGGGAAGTGAAATTCTGCTCGGGGCATGGTAAAGGAATCGAGGGGACGTCGTCTCGCCAGCAGAGGTTCTTTTCCACTCCGTTTCCAACAAGAACATCGAGGTAGTAGCATGCCCAAACAAGCCGAATCTCGCTTTCTCTTTCCATAATTTCTGTTGGAGTGGCATTCGCGTCCAGGGGTCGATACGAGTCCAAGCCCAGCAACCGAACCATGCGGTACAGAACGGAGATGAGGACAAAAACCATGGCGTTTTTGTCCTCGCGGAGACTGTAGTCGCATAGTAGCACCATGGTCTATTCAGCTGTTAGATTCGGATAAACATGGGGAAAGAGCTCGTCCCGTCGTCATACCATGAGGTTGTGTACATCGGGCGCATGAAGATCTCGCATGGCGTCTTGTCTAGCCTTGACGGCCCATTTCTCGCCAGGTACTTGGTTGGCGTCAACTACCATCTGCTCGCCACATTCGGCGACATGATCGAAATATAAATGTCTGGATCAGGGTTAGTACTGTCGAATTCAGGGCGCACAAGTTGAGAACAACGCACCGGGCCCCAAGGGCACACATGACGTAGAGCAAAGGTTCGCCATAGTCCTGCACGACACTATCTTGGTCCAGCGATTTCATGAATGATGGTCTATGGATGAAGGAGAGATTGCGCAGAGGGGCGGACCGATTAAAGTATGTTTTGATGAGTGTTTCGCGGAAACTGCGATTTTCCGGCAGCCGTTCCGAGTAGACACCTGCAGGTTCCTGGGCCAGAACATTGGGAAGAGCAGCCCGGGGTTTGGGGTTCTGCGGGGGCTGCATGTGCTGTTGGGGTTGCGGCGGTGGCGGTTGATACTGTGGAATATTCGGAAGTGATGGCGTCACATGATAGCTATCGTGGGTCATGGGCTGGTGAGTATAATTGTTTAACCCATTCGGTGCAGCATTGGGATTGTACGCGTGGCCATGTGTGCTTGGGGATTCTTGGTGATGACGCAGCTGGGGTAGCTGATACTGGGCGTGCTGATAGTTCATCTGCAAGGGCTCCTCCGAAGGAACATTCTGGCGATTGAGAGGTTGGAACTGGCGTTGATCGGGTTCGGGCCGTATGGGATGCATGTCTATTGGAGTATAGGTATCGCGAGGCTCTTGCTTTGTCGACGTGGTACCATGCGCTTGCTTGCCAGGAGACAGACTGCCACTGACGGAGGGCTCACGGTCTTGTTTGCCGGGGTAGGTACATTTGAGGTTGCGCAGAATGCAGCGGCGACAGGCAGGACGGGTCTTTGTGCAGCGATGCTTGGATGCGCGGCATTCCTCGCAGGAGCCTACCTTGCGCTTCTCAACGCCCGCAGCACGGAATATGTCGTCGGCGGATTTCTGCAGCTCTTTGCGGGATATGAATTCATTTTCGCGGTCGTATCCAGGGCAGGGGACGCCGAGGCGCAAGCAGTTGCGGCAGTCGGGGAGGGATCTATCGCATCGGACCTGACATGAGAGATGTCAGCAAGAATGGTTCCTTCTTTTTGGCTTCGTTGCTTCTCTGTTGGGCCTTGGGACAAGACAATGAAGATACGTCGAGGCTCAGCGGGGTGATGAGGCTGCGGAGGAGGACAAGGTCGGACGGTCGGGGTGACGACATACCTTGCGAGAGCGACATATGAGGCAGGCTACAGGGGAGACGATAGGAACCATGTCAGTAAAGTACAGGAGCAAGAAGCGAAATGAATAAAGGAAGACGAAAGGCTGGTAATAAATGGGAGCGGATCTTGTTGTGAGATTTCTGGGGCACTGACCGATATCAGACTTGGGGTCGTCGTTGGAGGCTGCGGCAGTCGCAGCCTGCTCAACGGCGGTCGCAGGCATGATGGTGGGCGCGGCAATCAAGCTTGAGGCGGGCTGGACGCGAAAATGAGATGAGGTGCAGGCGGGCTGGAGAATGCGACCGGACGAGTTAGAGGTTCATGATCGAGGGCGCCGACGGGGAAGGGGAGGCATGGTCGAGCAAAAAGAGGCCGACAGAGTGTGAAGAAAAAAGTAAAGGCAGAAATGTGTATGAGCGACGGAGGTAGGTCGTAAGAACGGAGGAGTGGCGGGCAACCCGGGGCGAGTCAGCTTCTTGAGCAGCGGGCTAACAGGCGTGAGCAGTCAAAGGCAGACGAATCGTGCCTAGGTAATAAAGGCGAAAAAGCAGACTCGTAGAGTGGGCGGCAGCCAGAAGCATCCGGCTACCGGGCGATCCCACTAGTTGACGAGTCTCGTGGCTCGACAGGTTGACAATTGGACGGTTTGCCAATATTTAGTCGAGGCAGGCGCGGACGATTGGCGATGGTGAGGGTGAGAGCGAGGGTTGAACAGGTTATTTGGTTGGATAGGCTGAATTGTGGTGGATGGCTGATGGGTTAATGGGCTGGCCGGATGGGTTTGTTGGTGGATTATCGAGTGGATGTGGTGGATGAGTGGCCATATGCGGGCTTTTGGTGTGGCACCTGTGTCTGTGTGTAGGCAGCGCGTGGAGGAGCTGAGCCTGGTTCGATGGCAGAAAAAGGCAGGTGGACTATCGAAGTCTGGCTCGTTTCTTTTTCCTTTTTTTTTTTTTTTTTCCCTCTGCGGCAATTATTCAAGCAGCTGTAGAGGCTAGAGCGGACGACCGAGAGGCTCTTGTCGGAATAAGGCCAACGCCGTTCGCACGCGTATCTCGACGTGGCCACAAAGTGAGGAGCTAATCGCAGGCGGGACCTGGAGGGGGAGAAGGCATTGGCGACGAACGGGTGGATAGGTAGCCTTGGAAATATCGATAAAATGGGAGCGCTCCAGTAATAAGAGAGCCAAGACGAAATTACCTGCCTACGCAAAGACACCCTAAATAGACGGCCACGTCGATTCGATGGAAGGAATATGGGGTTGGTAACGGGGTGTTGATGGGGTGTTGATGGGTTGTTGATGGGGTCATTGGGGATGTTGATGAGTGTGGATAGATTCAACGTTTGGGGTGGGTGAAGCTTGTTTTGGTAAATCTTGGTGGACGAAACGAGGCGAGGCGAGGCCAAGGTAAGACAAAGCAGGACAGCGAGAGGCGGCACACAAGAATCTGACAGGCTGGGCCGGGTGGCGGGCGCTGACTGGTGTTGTGGCTTGCGCCCAAGGATGCTTGCTGGCAGAAGGCTTGAGGCCGTCGGCAGCAGGCTTGAGAGGTTTGGCTTGCGATTTGCGCTGGCCAGACGCACTAAAAATGATTAGCGCAGCAAAGAAATCTCGCCCGTGATGAAATTCATTAGTCCCATCAGAAATGTCCCTTGGCATATGTTTGTATATGGAGGAATACTGGGCACCGAGTATGGAGTACATATATGCGATACATGCGTGGGTAGGTATTTACTGGGGAGCATTGTCAGCCAAGCGCCATAAATTTGCTGCATGAGCGATAAGATGGGCCCTCTTGCAGCTGTCAACTACTCTTAAATCCAAGCTAATACTTGATAGTTACTGGTCAGCATAACGACCTACTCGGCGTAGCGGGCAACCAACAAGCGTTTCAATATTTCATCTGTAGCGGCGCTGACGGCGCGTATTTCCCAGCCACACAAATACATACCTAGATTTACTGATAAAGCTTGCTTGCCCACCAAACTGCATATCCAACACCAAGCACATCCATCCCGTCAGTCTTTACTACGGATACTCGGTACTGGGCTGGCAGGTTCTGCATGTACTGATACTGACCCCGCCACGCCCGCCACCGAGGTTCGACAGTGGATACCGGTAGATCCCAATTGGGGCTAGCGTGTCACGACGGAACCTTGCATCTTGTACAGAGTACTGTGGACGGAGTAGCACTGGGCTGTTATTTCAGCACAGACTTGTCTTCGGAATGTGACAGCAGAAAAGGCCGTCAACTGTACGAAGTAATGTTCCATGATTGTTGCGGCCTCGTCAATGTTTTAACAATAATTTCACATCATCATACCTACTAGCAATGCACATCGACCAACTTGCTCCTGCCAGCTCTGTCAAAACAAAACTCTCTCTTCTCTCGTCGCTCCACCAAACCATCCCATTTTGGCCTAATCTATTGACCTCCAGCGTTCTCACTGTCACCGAGTCCACTCCCTCCCGCCTCCTTCTCCTCTCACGGTCTTTCAATAAACCATAATGCCAATTCCACCGATACGCAAGAGGAAAGGATTCGCCCCCGTTTCCGCACAGAGCTTCTCTTTTAATCTCATCGCCTCGGTCTCTGTCCGTCAACAGTTGACAGTTTGACCTTGCTCACCGACATGACGTCGTACGACGTTTCCTAAGAAACCGGGTAAAAATGAAGAGGAAGAAGAAGAAAATAAAGCGACCGAGACACGCAAAACGAGTATCGTATCAGTGCCCGTCCGAAATTGTCCAATCCCGAACAGTTTCCAACGCGCTAATCCCGACTCCCTATCCTAGTCCGTACAAGCCCTCCCCTGGACGTACAGCAGGATGCATGACACCATGGATCTTTGTACTCGAGGCTCCTCTCCTCAATCCTCAATCCTGTTAGATAGGTTGTGGTGCCATGTCCCAGAAAATAAGCGAATAGTAGTGGGCAACTCGCTGACGATTCTGCACGCACGACGCCCACTTACGAGATGCAAGTCGGAAAGCAACATCAGACAAGTCATTGCTGTCTGTTGGCAGTCACTCTCATTCCTCTAGCAGTTTTATCTCGAGTCACCCAACGCTCTCATCGTCATGTTCCCCTAACCACTAGTTACCGCCTCCTGACCAGCCCGCCGTCGCTCTCAGCCCTCCCCATGATCCCCCCCCCCCCCCATCGAGCTCATGACGTGGGCTGCCGCTCCATCTCCTGCATGGCGTTCTTTTGGTCCCCACCACCGCGATGGTTGCTTACTGGTCTTTCTGCTTCTCCGCGCAGGCGAGTGGGCGACAGAAGCCAATTACAAGGAATGAGAAGCGCATCCGAGCGGCCAACGCTTTCAGGGTCCTTTTCGGGCACCTCGTTTATTTAGTCCAGGCCTCTCCTCCTCATCATGTGCGTCGCGGCATGCTAACTAGTATGTACCACCACCTCTGCCAAGCTGATTCTGCGCTGTCTGTCGGTCGGGACTCTCTGCATCTTTGCTTTTTAAAACGACTTGTTTTCGTGGTGCACATGAACCGTCGCTGATTCACCTGAAGGAGCATGTTGCCGAGCTTGAACACGTGCCCCCATGTGTCATAAATTCTCGTAATCCGATGCTTGGTCCTGTTTTGGGTCCTGTTTTGCCAAGGTTGACGATCCCAGTTCATGTTTGAAACCCCGCCCCTCCTTCAAGGAGCTTATTCCTCACCTTATTTTCTTATTCGTGTTTTGGAGATACTCGCGCCCTTGGTCCCTCTCGAGGTTTCGCGCGCAAAACGACATAAATTCTCGGCCAACCCTATTTCATAATTGTGCTCAAGTGTAGCAGACCTCTGCCATTCCGATCCCAGACCAGGTACATTCGTAAAACTCGGCGTTGCCGGCTGATAATGTCATCCTCGTTCGATGTCTATGGCCCAGAAAAGTCAATCCAATGTCTTGCGACGCTCGTCCACTTCCTTTATAAGGCGATGATTCTAGTATTGATACACCCCGCACCTACCAGCACCATCAGACAGCACATTGCTTCGAGCTGCATTTTTTGAGTGGACAGCGATCCATCTATTCAATCTACTGTTACACAGTAACTGGAGAAGCGTCAAGACCAACACAATGGGGCCGACGGACGGATGAGCAATTGTGTCCCGGCTCATACCATGACTCATCAAGACATTTTTCAAGGCCTGATTCCTTGGTTCTTGTCATGTTTTCCTCTAGAGGTCCCTCAACTCCTTCTCCGCCAACCAAATTGGCCGTCTCCCCATCGGGGCCAACTTCATCACCACTGGCAGAGTTCCAATTGCCAGTAATACATGAACTGCGGATCAGATCCGGGCCGAGACCTCTTCGACCCCATACGCACTATCGAATATTTGCTCCTATATATCTCGACCCCATTCGAAGAGCTTTTCCAGCTCGTTTATCGTCTCGACCCATTCGATGAGCTTTTTCAGCTCCTTCATCGCGTCTCTCCTTCAGCCACTGCCACAAGCTGGCCAGTCGACTTGTTGCTGCCTCGACGGTCTGGAGGAGCAGGCCAGGCACAGTTGGCACTGAGCCGACGACACCGAGCGCACACGGGACGCAAATGGTTGCATTCCAGCTACAAATCATGTGCTCTCCGCATTAGTACTATCACGTTTACACACCTGATCAGAGGAATATACATGCATTTTTTTCGCGACAGCGCAAGCAGGCTGTAATCGATACAGGCGATGGCGGGGTGACGGTCGCTTTCCTTGTCGCGCGTGGACTGCATCGCATCAAACCCAACTCCCGATAGATACCTCCATCAAACCGCCGCCTCGCTACGGGAAGTCGTCTCCCTTAGTCACGAATTATGCTCGCATTCTCAGTGTCTATTCAGGCCGAACCTTTGTGCTTTACTAAGACTAGAGAACAGGTGATTTAGTTCATGGATGACACTCTCGAACGAACGGCTCACGTGTAGGCCCCGATTAAGTTTCCAATCGCAGGGTATCGCCGGCACATGTCAGCCATATTTACGAAATCTCTGAAGCATCCCGACTTCTCGCAAAGTGGCTTCATATCTGTGCCAGAGGGAGTGAACAGAAACGGGGGTCACCAAAAGTACCGCATGATGCAGTATGGATGGTCGTCTGTTTCTGCGCCTTTGTGCTGGCTTGGATGAAGACTTTTGAGTTTCCACGAAAAAAAAAAAAAAACCCCCCGGTGAATTCTCCCATTACTCGAGTATCTGTACTATTCTGGGCCTTTTGACCAGTCTTTCTTGAACCATATGCCGTACTTTTTCCTCTTGTTGGTACATGTCTTTTTGGTTCCCCAATCCCTACATCACATCCCCCCCATGAAGAGCCAGTCCATCCCAACCCATTTCTATTTCCGGGCATCAGACTTTCGGGTAGCTGAATGCGACCCGGCCGCTTCCGCCGTTCTCAAAGACTTCAAAGTTGGCCGACGTAAGACCACGGCCCTGGTCAAACATGCAGTGGGACAAGCAGTAGCTGTCTGTCTGCTCGGGAATGTCGCGGATAATTTTGTCGCACTTGATTGGCGTGTCTTTTCGCAGCTCGCACTGCTTAAAATTGCTGTCCTTGACGCAGCCGCAGGTGTACTGGACCCTTTTTATGCTACACATGGCGGAAGGTGAGGTTTGTACGAAGGAGGTTGAAGTGCCAAGTCTTGAAAACGGCTTTGGGGGTTTGATTGAGTGGTTTTGATGCTTTTCGGTGAAAGTTGGTTCAGGGCTGGCGAGATGCAAGAATACGTAGCTTTGGTGCTGTTCACGGTTGCTGCCTACGACTTGTATTGGTGATGGAAGGTCAAAATTTGAGAAGGTGCTCCGCTGACGCTGCCATTGGCTGATTACGCGCCCAACAAGCCACCTATTTCCCTTTTGAAACAAGGCTCTCGAGAGTATGATGCATGCAAAGATTTTCAAATTAATCATCTTTTGATTTTGATTTTGTCGTTAATAAAGTTATTGCTCGTATCACCTGTTCTCAGGAAGAGGCTAGTCGGCTACCCTGAACAAGGCAAAGACAAGACTGAAAAAGGCAAGGACAAGGAAATCTTGATCGTGTTATTAATCTATATTTTTATTCTAGTTTATCTGGCTCAACTACTGGAGAAGCTTCTGGTACTGCTCCAGAACAAACTCATCGGAGCTACGGCCCAGACCCAGCAGCTTATTGTCCGACCTTTCAAAGCTGCCACCGTAGCCGGGAGACACAAAGGACTTGTGAATAAAAGGAGCAATGTTGTCAAAGGTGAAGATGCCCTTGGCCAGGTTCTCGCCGGCCACCTTGACGAGATCATCGACCTTGACATAGCTGACCTCCCAGGGCTTTTCCGGGGCGGCTATTTTAGCGAGCTCGAGCAGGCGCTGCTGCGAAATCTTGATGTCCTCGAGGAAGACGGCGCGGTTCTTAGTCTCGTCGAGGTGGTCTAGGATGCCGACGAGCGCGCTGCCGACCGTGTCTAGGTTTGTGGCGCTGAAGAGGGCATTGCCGTCGTCGAGCAGACGCGGCTTATAGCCGGCGACGTTAAGCACAAACTGGTTCTGGATGCCCCAGTCGAGAAACGGCCCGTTGTAGACAAATGTGTACGAGATGCGGCCCGCGGCGGCCCGCTCCTTGAGGTACTCCTGAATTTTGATCTTTTCGCCAAAGATGGGAATCTGGCGCGAGAGCGCGTTGTCGAGGTTACAGCCAAACTCGCTGGGCAGGAAGCGCTTGACGCCGGCGGCGACGGCGGCGTCAACGAGTGTGATTTGCAGCGAGGCCACGTCGGCGGGCAGCGTGGAGATGACGACGTCCTGGCCCTGCAGGGCGCTGGTCAGGGCGTCGGTCGAGGAAAAGTCAACGTCGACGACCTTGACCGAGGCGGGATAAGTCGACTTGGAGCCGAGGCGGCGCAGCACCTGGAGGTTGTGTCTGGAGGCGGAGAGCTTGTCGAGGGCGATGGAGCCGACGTTGCCAGTGGCGCCGACAAGGGTGACGTTTTGGACTGGGGTAGACATGACGTGGATAGCTCGAGATGCTTGCGTATGTGATGAAAGTGGTTGTGGCTGTGTGTGAAGATTGGGATAATAATGCTGTTGGAGTGGTATAGTGGTTGAATTGAAGTGTGTTGATGCTGAATGAAGATGGACAAAACTTGGGGGGATTCTTGCACGATTTATATAGATGATTGCAACAAAAGTATGTCAGCTAGATAGACAAATATCACGACAAATTGGCAACATTTTTGGAGGTGCGTGCCAAAAAACGGTTGTGCTCTCCTCCGCCGTCCGCCGTCTGCCATGCGTGACCCGGCTAGGCTTGTCCGGTCCGCAAGGCTGGGGCCATAAGTTAAGGCATTAGGCATTTTCCAAACCGCCGTACCTCCCGGGGGTGGGATCGCCGAAACTGATTACCTATGGATCACAAAATGCCAGGCTTGCGCGTTCATCAAATCGACGCTAGCACTGCAGCTGTCCACGTTGCAGCCCCGATTGATTCCAGATTAAAAAACACTACCGGTAGCTCCGTAATTTGTCTTTTGTCGTTGTAATGGCCCATGACACCTCCGCAGTTAATACTCGGTTACGCGTCAACTCTACCTTGTAGGGCAGTGTACTGGCACCACAATGGCGCCATCTGTGACAGACTTTGTAACAGCGGCCAGCAAGTTTGCCTAGGGTCGGACTTGGCTCAATCCGCTTGGTGTTTTTTTTTTGTCTCTTTTCTTCTTTCTCTTTTCTTTTCTTTTTTTTTTTTTTTTTTTTTTTAAAAAAAAAAATTATGCATAAGCTCAGGGTCGCGGCAATCTTCTTTGAATGATCTGTGATGATCATGATGCCTGCCCACTAAATAGGCTAAGCTTGCATTGGCAGAATGAAGAATTTGATGCTCTGTTTACTTATAATGCAACTCTTATATCCAAGGTTCGGCTTTACGTCTTGCGAGATTAGACAACTTGGTGTTGCTTCTTGTCTCCGATGACTTGGCTGTGACCGGCGTTATCTCTTGGGCGTATTTCCAGTCGTGTCATGTTGCCTGTCTATTTTACTGACAAGCGATGACAAGAGCCCATCACAACTCCGTTTTAATCTCGGTGCGCTAATAACTAGCCAAAGGCCTGTACTGTAACTTTTACTTATTAGACAAAAGAGGAGCACAGCAAGAACAATGTGTTGTTTTTCGCAGGGGGCCTGATACTGTTAGTTAGGGGGACCGCTTCAATCTATCCAGATGCAGAAAATTTTCGGTCAAATTAACGCTGATGCTAACTCATAAAAGGTCTAGCGCATGCTCTGATTCAAAACGGCAAGTCATGTGGGATGACCGACGGCCTTGTCGGTCATCCCACTCCATCTCAGCAATACACTCAACTTGTTCAACGCACCAGCCAGGGCGGCTTAGAAAGACGACGAGGCATGCCAATGCTTAAAACCGTTTATTGCGAATGGTACCGTGTCATGATGGAAACCCCCATCAAACTCTTTCTGTTTTCATTATTCATAATTAAAAAGCCCCCTTGATTCTTGAGCGTTTTCTTTTTCCGACTTGTCAAGTTGCTGTGTCAAGTTGCGACAAATCGAATTGTCTCGTCTTGTTCCTTTGCCGTTCCTTTGCCATCCCGCAGCCCGTCATCCCGCAGCCGTCATCCCGCAAAGCTGGGTCTATATTATTAACCACAGTCAGCCATCGCCGTGCGTGCTTTGCAACTCGGATATCAGGTGCCGCCATCTGACGGTAATCTGCAAGGGGACAAGCTGCAGCTTCCCGGAACCGTAAAGCCATGGCGGAAAGCCCTGTCCCTGTTCGGAAGCAGTTTGTCTGCGAGTGTGGCCGTGAGTACATTCGCAAAGAGCATCTGCAGCGCCACAAAGCCACCCACGGTCGGCCGTCGTTTACTTGCTCTGCCTGCGACAGATCCTTTACTCGCCTGTAAGTTGAGTCTTTTGGTTTGCCCAAGTCTTTGCCCACTCACATCAACAACGCCCGCACGGCTCTCGGCAACGCTTTTTTTTTTCTTTTTATAATTTTATATATAAAAGCCACACCCACCCATGCAAGGCCATCTATCGATCCTCACTACTAATAATAATTCCTTCAGTGACTTACTCCGCCGCCATTCAAAAATCCACGGTGCCGTGGTACCCGACTCCCGCAAGGAACCCGCCTGCGATGCCTGCCACGCCAGCAAGATCAAGTGCCACGGCGGCAGCCGATGCTCCCTCTGCCGCAAGCGCGACATTGAGTGTACCTATCAGCGCGCCAACCTCGCCCGCCGCGTGATTGAGGCCAACCCCGACGTCGTCTTTGATCTCAGCGGCGGCAACTTTTCCGCCAACCAGCCACCGCCAACCACTACTACTAGCAGCCACCACGGCGCGCCCCCAAGGACAACCATGGCCGCTGCCGCCCGCAGCGTGCGCGCAACCAGCCAGGGCAGCTCTGCGAGCGATGCCTCTCCGCCACCCATGTTCACGCCCCCGACAAACGTCTCGCCTCTCGAGGCGTCCTGGAATGAGCGCACAAAGGCCGGCACCCGAGTCATTGCTCATGCCATGGGCGTGCTCCGTGACGGAGGCGAGAGCGACGCGCTGTCAAACCCCTCGCCAAAGATGAAGGATTGGTTGGATGACTGCTTTCACTCGTATTTTGGCCAATTTCACGAGACATGGCCCATACTACACGCGCCGCAGTTTGATGACCCTGTTGAATCTGTACCCCTGGCCGCCTCTATTGCCATCATCGGGGCCTGGCGCCAAATCACTGACCCGGGCGCTATGCAAATGATTTTTGCTATTCATCAAATTTTGATGCAGTATTTATTTGCACAGCTGGTCAGTCATATACTGTACCCAATCCGCCGACAAAACAAAGCTAACCTGTGCTGGCAGACGCGCTTTACATTTGATGCAAGCCAGCCTTGGCCTCTTGCAGTATATCAGGCTGCTCTACTCAATGCCATATTTGCATTCGAGATTGGGGTATGTACACATTTGAAAAAAAAAAAAAAAAAAAAACTTGATTTGCAACTTGCTGACATGTCATAGAAGTGGTCCTTTATACCAAGAGGCAGAATGTTGCATGTGGCGGTAGCAACCATTCTACGACAAACAAACATGTTTAATAGTGAAAACACCATACATCATCAACGGAGGCATTATCCAAGCAACTATATGCCGTGGATTTACGAAAAACACGAGTCTTGGAAACGGTTCGTATCATGTCAAGAAAACCCCGACGTGGTCCAGACATTTGTACTGACTGCAGCCAGGTTGGCCATGAGCACCCTGAAGCTGGACCGCGACATTGCGCTTCTGTACAACCAATCGACCTTTATCCACAACGAAGAGCTCAACCTGCAGCTTGTCTCTTCATTCGGCATGTGGAACGCCCACGGGCTCCACGTACTGTACCGACGCGTGCCGCGCGAAATGAGCCGGCGGCAAGATTACAGAATCTCACAGCTCATGAACATGACGGACGCCAATCTCCCGTTCCCGCTGCTGGCCGAGGACGTGGAGCTCGTGCTCCTGGGCGCTGCCAACCACGTGTGGACCTACCGACGGCAGTGCAGCGCCGCGGCGACGACGGCGACGGGGGCGGCGGCGGCGGCGACGGGGGCGGCGCCACCGGCAGACCTGGCCGGGCAGCGCATCCACATCATGATGCAGCTGGAGCTGTGCAAGCACCAGCTGAACCGCATGTACGGGGTGCAGAGCTTCCCCAAGAACCACGCGGCGGAGCTCGAAGTCATGCTGGCGGCCTACTACGGGCGCGAGGAGGAGGAGACGAGCCCCGTGCTGCTGGCCGAGGCGATGCGGCGCTTCTCGCAGGCCACCTTCAACGCGGCCATGCTGCACAGCGTCCTCGAGCTGCACATGTGCGCCGACGTGCAGCAGCTCGTCGACGTCACCTCGGGCCTGTACGAGGGCGACGAGCTCTACACGGAGATGATGCTGCGCAAGCAGGCGCGCATCGCCGAGTGGGTCGTGAGCATCGACGGCCGCTCCGCCGTCATCCGCGCCCTCACCATCCTGCGCCTCTACGAGGAGCACGTCGCCGCAGCCGCCGCCCACGCCGGTGGCAACGACGCCCTCCGCAGCAGCAGCAGCAGCAAGAGCATTGATCCGATTGCGCATATTGGCCTGCTGGCCGCGTCCGTCGTGGCGCGCGCGTGGGTCGAGGGCGCCCTCCAGGGCGGCTGCATATGCGGCGCTGCCGCCGTGCCAACGCTGGAGATTGGCGGCTTGCCGGGCTTACCCGACGACGGGCCGGCCTTTTCGTCCTGGAAGGCGACGGGCGGCCGGCTGCAGTACAACGGCGTCGCGCTGTGTGGCTGCAACTTGATGAGCTGGCGGGATCGGTTCGCTAGGGGCTTGCCAGAGGGAGGCTGGGGCCAGCGCATGGATAGAAACTGGCCGCTGCTGTAGATATATATTTTTGTACATGTACGGATTACTGCTAGCGAGTTTATATATTTAGTGGAAACGAAGGAATGATTTCTAAACGATTAAAAAGGCATAACTAAAAAAAAAAAAAAAACTGCTAGTCTCAAGTAGCGGCGCAAGTCGTCTTGCCTTCAGGTTTATGGTACAAGATTGCGGGGAAACACTAGAGGAGGAGAAGCTGCACCACCACACGAGAATCTCTTTTATTAATATTCTGCCACATTGTAATCTCAAGACTGAAAAAAAAAAAAAAAAACAAAAAAAAACGGCCGAATAGTTGCCGTGATCGTGAGCCACTTGCGCCGTGTTGTCATCAACTAGTTAGTGGACTCGATCCCGGCCTAGCGCCGCGCCACGTCTGTCTGACAACCGTCTTTTTTTTTTTTCTCCCGTTCTTTTCCTATGCTGACAGCCTTGCCCATCCAAAATCGCATTTCTCTCTCGTACATCAAGTTCGCGCATCGGTGATTCGGGAGAAGAAGAGCCTTGTTCAGTTTCTAGCGGTCGTCGCCTCTTGAAATTTCCCGGCTCTCGCTTGCTTCGCTGATTGGCCTTTTTCCCCCAATTGATCTTGTATCACGCAACGACTTGAGACAAGGCCGGAAACCGGGGTACAACATATTCGGGAAATAGAAAAAAGCGCCAAGAAAATCTGACACACACCAGGCAATCCCTCTTGGCCCCCTCCCGCCGTTGAGCCATGAGTGTGTCGCCAAAGACGAGACGCCGCGGCAGCCACACCTCTGCGCGGCGCGAGGCCGAAGAGACGACTCCTCTCCTCGCCGGCGGTCCATTATCCTCCGCCAATGTCGTCGTCGCCACCTCGGCCTCTCACGGCAGCGGGCTGGCGCCGCCCCCGCCGTCTCTGCCGCCGCCCGACGTCGTCGACGACGACGACGACGACAAGCCTCTCCCCGGGCGGCAAATCTTCCTGCTCTGCTACGCGCGCACCATGGAACCCATTGCCTTTTTCAGCATCTTCCCCTACATTGCCGCCATGGTGCAGCGCAACGGCCGCCTGCCGCCCTCCGACGTCGGCTTCTACAGCGGCCTCATCGAGTCTCTCTTTTCCCTCACGCAAATGGCCGTGCTCATCGTCTGGGGCCGCCTCGCCGACCGCCTGGGCCGCAAGCGCGTGCTCGTCTGGAGCCTGGCGGGCATGGCCGTCGGCCCTGCGCTGTTTGGCCTCGCGAGCACCTTGCCGCAAATGATTGCCTTTCGCTGCCTCGCGGGCGTCTTTTCCGGCTCCGCGCTCATCATCCGCACCATGATCTTTGACCACTGCACGCCGCGCACGCAGGCGAGCGCGTTTAGCTGGTTCGCCTTTGCCGGCAACGTCGGCATCTTTCTGGGGCCCATTATCGGCGGCGGACTCGCGGACCCGGCCGCGCAGTACCCGGGGTTGTTTGGCGGCTGGGCGTTTTTGGAACGCTATCCGTACGCGGCGCCCGGGTTTGCCGTGTCGGCGATTGCGGTCACGGGCGTGGTGACGTCGGTGCTGTTTCTCGAGGAGACGCTGGATTACAAGGACGCGCACAACAAGACGCGGCACCAGGCCGGCGGCGGCGGCGGCGGCGGCGGCGACGACGGCGACGGCGACAACAAGGCCGAGAGACTGACAATTTGCCAGCTGCTGCGTACGCGCGGCATTCCCACCGTGCTCCTCGTCAACGGCTCCGTCATGATCATGGCGTTTGCCTTTACCGCGCTGCTGCCCGTCGTGCTCTTCACGCCCGTCGCCATTGGCGGCCTCGGGCTCTCTCCCTTTCAAATCTCCACGTACATGGCCGTCCAGGGTCTCAGCCAGGCCGTCTGGCTGGTCGGCGTCTTTCCGCGGCTGCACCGGCGCCTCGGCAACAAGAAGCTGCTCACGGCCTGCGCCGTCACCTACCCCTTCTTCTTCCTGACCTACATTGTCCTCAACGAGCTGCTGCGCGTCGACACGCCGGCCGCCAGGGCGTGGGCGTGGGTCGTGGGACCGCTGGCGGCCGTTGTCGGGCCGGGCGTGTCCATGGCCTTTACGGGCGTGCAGCTGGCCTTGAACGATGCCTCGCCCGATCCGCACGTCATGGGCACTCTCAACGGCATTGCCTTGACGCTGGCGAGTGCGCTGCGGTCCTTTGTCCCGGGCTTGACCACGGCTCTGTACGCCGTGGGCGTCAGGGAACAGATTCTCCGAGGACACTTGGCCTGGGTCGTCCTCATCCCCGTGTCCATGCTCATGCTGATAGTGATTCCCATGCTGCCCAACGACAAGAAGTCGGTCTCTCCCGCAAACCCCAACGATGAAGCAGAGTAATAATGTCAATTTGGTATATACTGTATATAGAGTGTATTGTATGTGAAAAAAAAAAAAAAGAAGTCTAGTATTTATCGAACTGTATCCTGTGTCTCTTTAGGATGTGTCTATTTTTCATGCACCGTCTAGGCCGAGGCTCGCTTTTTAAACATTCTTGTCGCCAACAACCTTTGGCGCAGATCGCGAATTTTTCCAATCAAAAGTCACATTCGGCTTTGATCTGATGGTATGTCGCAGCTTCTGCTCGCTACGCTGCAACCAGACGCTGGCCGGTGCGGTGCTGACCGGATACAAGGGAAAGTTGTCATCGCTGTGAAACACGCCGGCGGTTGGCTTCTTCTCAAAGGACGCGATAATGTCGAGCTCGCTCGCTATCTGCTCGCAGAAGCTCTCCAGGGGCAAGTCATTCACATCCTGCCCAAAGGGATTCTCAATCTCGCGGCCGATGAGCAACAAGCCCAGGATGATGTAGGCGGCGGCCATGGTGGCGGGAATGGCCACGTAGTGCAGCAGGCCGACGAGCTGAAAGGGCAGCAGCATGACGTAGACCCAGGTGGTTTGGCTAATGGCGATGCTGTAGGCAATGGGAAGCGGCGTGTTGAGGATGCGCTCGCAGCCGGCGAGGACGTCGCCGAGTATGGTGAGGTTGTTGTAAGCCAGCGTCTGCTGCATGGGCACGGGGAGCTGCTGATTGGCAACGAGCTCGTCAACGGCCAGCGCGAGGTGGCTCATAATCTCGAGCGGCAGGTTGCCAAGCGGTTTGCTCGCGCGCTTGAGCGTCTTGCGCGGGTTGCTCGCCGCAAAGGAGACGCCGAGGTACTCGCCGACCGACTTGAAGAGGCCCTTGCCCTTTACGGTGGCGATGCTGCCGCCGGCGTCGGCGGTAGCTGCCTTGGCAAAGGTGTCGAGGTGGCCGATGAGGTGCTGCAGGTCATCGTAGTCGGTATAAGGCTCGAAGCGCAGCGTGTGCTTGAGGGAGACGGCAAAGGCGACGAGCAGGTTCATGGCGCTGAGGCGGTCGAGCAGCGTAGCGCGGGGGTCCTGCTCGGCGCGGTCCTTGGCGTGGATCCAAAAGATGCGGCCCAGCGTCTGCGACGAGGTGATGAGGGCGGTCCAGTACTTGCGGCCCTCCTGGTAACGCTCGTACGCCGTCGAGCTGCGAAACGAGAGGCCCATACCGACGACGAAACCGGTAATGGTGAGGAGCACAGAGTTGACGCCGAGGTTGTGGAACTTTTCAGAGATGACGGTGACGGCCGTTGCCCAGGCGCCGACGAAGAAGAGAGGCAGAATCATCTTGGGCAGGATGCTACCGTGCATCTGCAGGAAGACGGGCCATTTCGAGTGTCGTGCGAGGTCGCGGGGACCGGTGAAGTAGTCGTCGAGATGCTGCGGGCCGTGGCGCTGAAACGATGAGGGCGGAAACGTCGAGAACGGCAAAGTTGGTGATAGTATATCGTCACGGCCCAGAGTGTCTCCCGTCATGGCGCGCGAGGCCACCTCTACCTTGGGGACTAGGAGTGGTGGAGGTTGGTGGTCCATTTCGTGGACTGACATGATTGCTCACGCGATGCTGGTAACGATGCTGGTAAGCTGGCAAGAAGCTGTGCAACGAATGAAGGAAGGCACGACTTGAAAAGAGAGAGCAAAGATAAAACAAAAGTCTAAAATCAAATATTAATGAAAGTATGGTGATGACAAAGTGAAAGAGAAGAGAAACTTGTCCAAGGGCGCTTATTAGATGTTTGTATGGCAATGTGCAAGGCTTGCTGTGCCACAAGGCCCAAAGCATTCCACTCTCCTGGCCTGTCAGGCCGTTTTTGCACGACAGCCTTTTCCTTGTACGATTATCCATACCCCGTACAGCCTCGCCCAAGAGAAGAGTCGGTGACTGCCGCACATCAAAAGGGAAAGAAAAAAAATTAATAATGACTCCAAAGCAAGCAAAGCCCCCCTTCTACAGCAGATGACAGGGCTTGGAGACCAATCAGTCCCTGACAGCGGCGGCGGCCGCGTGTTCCAGGCCTGGGGCTCTGGACCCGCAAAATACGTGTTCGTCAACATCAGGACAAAATACTGGTAGAAAATGGGATGACCCCCTGAGAGCATGAAACCGGCGTGGAAAGAAGAAAAGAATCAGGAGTTTTCTCTGACAATCGGGTGGTGAGGTTGTCAGATTAGTTGTCACAGGGTCGGGAAGGCGCACAGTGCCGTTGCAAGCCGCAAAAAAGAAGAAGAAGAAAAAAAAGGAAGAAAAAGAAAGGCAGTGCAATCCATCAAACAAGCCACTGCCGTTGTTTGCGCTTTGTTCCCCTGCGGTGTGCTTTTGACTCGAGGCTTGGCTTTTTGATGAGAACCCGGGAGCTAGTTTTTAGCGCCTCCATTTCAAGACAGGGGTCTTTGGGGGGCGGCGATGCAAGCTCGGGCACCCGAAAAGCCCGTCCCTGTCCTTGATGCTACACGATCATAATTCCTTTTAAATCTTGGCCTGTCCTACTCTTCTCGGCTTCTGGCTTGAACATAAAGGCCTGCAGTGAGACAGAATCTACCCGGGGGTAAACGCGTGTTTTGCTCTATCCGCAGTGGCTGTTTGTCATGTTTGCGTTGCAGCTGGTGGCTCAAAAAGAAAAAAAAAAAAAAAAAAAAAAAAAGCCACGATTCATCGCAAGTGGCATTGACGAGGTTGGGTCTGGCTCCTAAGAAAAGTACGTGTATTTTATGCATGTATTGTTTCATGACACAAATGCACATGACTATTGAGGCAAAGCACCACGTGCCTCGTTCTTGTGCTAAGTCTTACTTATGCAGGTGCAATTCTCGTTGCGGCACGACTGCATGGCTCCAAGAGCTCACATGACGCTACCTGAAATCATTCTCACTCAACTGTCTGGTTCTCGACTTTTCAACTTGCTGCCCTTTCATTTATTCTCATCTTCACCCTCTAACGTCTATTACACATGTATATTCTATGCGTCTATTTCTAATCGATGCCGAAAAGTTTGCCTTGTATTTCCATTCATCAATCAGGCCTTGCCGGCTTGATACCGAACTCGATTGATTACCCATATGGCCGAGAAACAGGCCGTGCCGGCAACATATGCAGCACCGGCGAAAATGATGAGTCCAGTGTATGAGCCACCGCTGCTTTGCAGAATTTGCCCAGCAATGGGAACGCCGGTAAGCGCACTGTAAACAATGTCAGCTCCTGTTTTCTGGTTATTCGAAATCAAGCAGCGAAAGAAGGGGGGAACATCGGCCAAATTACTCACCCAAAGCTCACAACCGTATACACGGTCGTGTAATAGCGGCCATAATTGTCCGTCGTGCAGTACTCGCCCACGCACACGGGCACCAGGCTAATGTTGCTGCCGCTCGCAAAGCCAAACACGACAGAAAAGAGAATAATGGCGGCCACGCTGTCCTGGGCCGGCAGCCAGATGCCAAACATGGTCGCAATGCACAGAAAATTAGTCAGGATCATGGTGTCGAGGCGGCCGAAACGGTCGGCCAGGATGCCGGGCAGCCAACGGCCGAAAAAGGAGCCGGCGTTGAGAAACACAATCATGAGATTGGACAGCTTGCGGCCCGCGCCGTGCGCGAGCGCATACGACGCCACGTACTCGAGGCCGATGAAGAAGCCCCATTCAATAAAGAAGACGCCCGCCGTCATGAGCAGCACCGGCAGGCGCAGCAGCACGCGCAGGTCCGGCAAGAGACTCCTGCCCGCCGTGCCGGGCGCGTCGGCAAACACGTCGCGGCGCCGCACCGTCACGCAGCCCACGAGCAGCAGCACCACCGTCACCGCGCCAATCACGCGCGTCGCCCACGCGAAGCCGAACCGCTCGCAGAGGTGCGTAAACAGCAGCGGAAAGACGACGCCGCCGAGGCTGCCGCCCGACAAGGCGAGCCCCGTGGCCGCGGCGCGCCGCCGGCGGTAATACTGGCCAATCGTCGCCACGGGCACGACAAAGACAATCGAGGTTGCGATGCCGGCCACGAGGCCGACGACGAGGACAAAGTGCCAGTACGCGCGGCAGAAGCCGAGGGCGGCAAAGGCGGCGGCGTAGAGCAGCAGCGCGGCGGCCATGAGGCCCCGCGGGCCGCGGGCGTCAAAGACGGGACCGACCTGCAGCCCGCAGAAGAAGACGGCAAAGTTGTAGAGGCCAAAGATCCAGGCAACGCGGCTGGGGCTGGCCGTGGCGGCGAGCTGGTGGGAGCCGATCCACGCGGCGTAGACGCCCATGCTGTTCATGAGCCCGAGGCCGCCGGCCAAGGCGCAGAAGCTGCCGAGGAGCACGACGGTGGCGGCGCGCCCGCCCTCGGGGTACGAGGTGTCGGGCTGAGCCTCGGCAGGGCCAAAAACGGAGCTGGTCTGGCACAGGCCCTTTTCGAGCTGGGGGTCGCCAGGGTCGACGGGAGGCTTTTTCGTCGTGGACTGCGGCGGTTAGTCTCGGTGGTGGTGGTGGTGGTGGTTGGGAGGATTCAAGTTGCTTACAATTGTGTCATGGCTTTTGAAAATGGCCCTGAATTTGTGTATCATGTTTCTTCTTGGGGTTGAAACTGGTGTATATCAAAGGCGTATATCAAAGTGGCATACAAGTTGAGATGGTAATGGGCTGCCGAGTACACCTTGTGCAACATGGCAATAGGCTCGCCTTTATACACAGCATCGCCCATGTTGAGTCCAATGCTGATAAGCGATTCGCCGAGATGATGGAGCAAATTCTATCCATGAATCTCTGTGTCGATGGGTCATGAGCTTATTGACTGCTTATTTTCCCGTGTAAGTCGTGGGAGTGGTTTGGGCGAGGATTGGGCGATGGTAGTTGGGCCGCGCTCGGCGAAAGCGACCCCAGGCTGCAACGTTCGGCCATTATCGAGCCCAGCCATGTAGTGATCAAATTTTCATCACAGAGCTGATGACAAAGTAGTTATGGTGCTGTCAAATAGCCGATAATGACGGACGACGAGTTGTGAAAGTGCACCATCAATGCCGAGGGTGGTGTCGCTGTAGACGCCAAGGTGACTACCAATGCACAGGATCCATCGCTGTTGAGATTTCGCATCGCGCTGGCTTCAAGAAACTCAGCCTGCAAAAGGACTCAGCTTGAAGCTCGAGGCAATGAATAAAAATGTAGTTCGATGGAGGAATTTGCGATGCGAGCACGTGCACAAGCTCGTCTCCGTAGCCGGCGGCGGCCAAGTGTGTCCGTGTGGCACATGCCTAAAAACCCCTGAATCGCACAGTTATGCCACAAGCTCGATGAATGCTGTGCAGAGCCAAGACTTGCGCGGAAATGGCCAGAAAAAAAGTGTCAATTTAAGCAGTATCCGAAATTAGTATCCCAAAAAAAAAAAAAAAAAAAAAACACAAAAAAACAAGCTTTTTCGCGTGCGACGTTGCCCACGTTTGACCCAGCTGTCTGTGCTTGCAAAATACAGGTCAACGGTCGCCGCTAGCAGGCACTAGCAAAGTCTAGCATGAACAGAGCCGCACGCTAGGTAACAAGAAGCAGTGGCTGATTGGCGGTTCGTTTGTGGTTGCAGACTTTTGAGAAGGTCAGTGAGATTGGGCGAGGAATTGGCAGAACAGGTCGCGCGAGGATGCATTAGCGTTGGGAAAGTGTTGTTAGAAAAGTATCGCAAAGAAGAGGCCAGCAGCCAAGAAGCTGGTAGTGGTGATGGATGGTGATGCAAAGGGGGCGGCTGAGACCATAGCCTCTTGGCTCCGTCAAAACAGCAAGAAAAGAGAGACATGCGGAAACAAGTCGATGATGAATCCATGTCCGTGTCTGATCTCTAGCACTTGGCGGGCCGCGTAACACAGCCCCCAAAATTGTTTGATACAGTACTCCCGCAAGTCCCAGTCTCCCGGTCTCCCGTAGGTCGTGCACCTTTAGCCACTAATTAACTAACTATGCAGCTTGTCGATATTTCGAAAAGCCACGGCGGGTAAAAGGTGAACCAAAGTGCCCAGTCAACGTCACCTCTTTGAGCCACTCTGCTTGCCGATCCAAGCAATGCATTGCCATAATGTGCTCCTGTTAATTTTCCGAATACTGAATTCCCCAGTCTCCTCCTTTTCCTTTTCCTTTTTCCTTTTCCCCTCTCGTTCAATACCGATTCAATCTAGCCCTCCTCTCTCCTTCTCCTCATTTCTTCACTTCACTTGCCCTTCTCTCATCCTCACCCTCCTCCCCCTCCTCGTATTATAAATTCTTTTCATTTTTGGGTCCCCTGTTTTATGCCGTCGTCATGCTCTTGAGGCGCGGCCACAACCGCTGGCTCGTCTTTTGCGCCGCCTTTTTCGCCGCCCTCTTCCTCATTGCCTACTATGGCGATAATGGGGCGTCGATCCGGCGGATGACGTCGACGAGCTCCTCCCCTTGGGCGGCCGACCTGACAGCCACATCGTTGTCCAAGCTGCAACCCCAACACAATGGCGACGCCGAGCTGGAAATCATCGTTGCCGCCACCAAGGAGGAAAACGTCACCTGGCTGAACGACTACCTGCTCGACTGGCCCAAGAATATATACGTCGTCAATGACCAAAGCGCCGCGCTGACGGTTCCCCAAAACAAGGGCCGCGAGGCCATGGTTGTTCTCACGTACGTTGCCCATGTAAACGACGGACAATGAAAATACATTACCACTCAAAACTCTCGCATGACTATATATTGCCATTCGAATACCAAAATCTCCAACCACCTCCCAACGCTAACCCTCGTCTCCCCCCCCTGCGCAGATACATCATCGACCGCTACCACACCCTCCCCGCCAACATGCTCTTCCACCACGCCCAGCGCTTCCAGTGGCACAATGACGACCCCGACTACGACGCCCTGCAGCTGCTCAAGCGTTTTCGCGTCTCGCACCTCGCGCAGCACGGCTACGTAAACCTGCGCTGCGCCTGGATCCTCGGCTGCCCCGTCGAGATCCGGCCCCTCGTCGACGCCCAGAGCGCCCCGGAAAATGACATCCCCACCGCCAAGCACATCTACAGTGAGGCCTTTGCGGAGCTCTTCCCCGACGTTGCCGTACCAGAGGCCGTCGGCGTGCCCTGCTGTTCACAGTTTGGCGTCACGCGCGAGAC
Organism: Beauveria brongniartii; assembly: GCA_030782485.1. Taxonomy (NCBI): domain Eukaryota; kingdom Fungi; phylum Ascomycota; class Sordariomycetes; order Hypocreales; family Cordycipitaceae; genus Beauveria; species Beauveria brongniartii. Next base: position 33,932 of record JARJPP010000066.1, read on the forward strand.
GGTGCGCGCGCGGCCCCGTGACGACTATGTGCGCTTCCGCGAGTGGCTGCTGGCCTCGGACCTGGACGACGCTATCAGCGGCCGCGTCTTTGAGTATGCGTGGCATGGTACGGAACGCCCTCATCATCTCCATTGCTGAAGAATGCGTACTGACTTTTCTTGGTTGTTTTTGGCAGTCATTTTCAACAAGGAGCCCGTGCATTGCCCGCACGCCGGTGAGTGCTACTGCAAGCAGTACGGCATGTGCGACAGGCGCGATTGCGACAGTGAGGGCTGCGCAGGGCAGTATGATCTTCCGAAATACTCGAACCTACCCGAGGGCTGGCCCATGTTTGGGTGGAATGGCGAGGACAGGCACTGGAGCGGCGAACTGTAAAGCGCCTCGCGCCACAAAGGCTGACAATTTGTTCGTTGTTGTTTGAAATAGGACTGGGCAGGGACTAGGCTGGCATTGGATTGCATTACTTGGGGCGTTTTTCTGCATCTTTCTTTCTTGTTCGCGGAACCTATGATAGATGCAACATTCTTTAATATGACTCCATCGCAGCAGGCTGGCGTGATTACCGTGACACGAACCGAAAAGGGATCATGAAGACGAAAAATAAAGACGCATCTAAATCTGTAATTGAATTTACAGTCTGTGGTGAGACACTTTTATTCAAGTTGCACCAAGCCCAACCGCCCAACCGCCCAACCGCAATCGCGTTTGCGCTGCCCCACCAGCCTCTCTCCTCGGACCGCATCACCAAGTTTGCTTCACTCCAGCATCAAGACCTCGACTCTGCTTCCCCATCTCGCACTGTGGTAGGTCGCGCGGATGGTCCATTCTCAAAAACCTGCACAATGGATCGTCCACAGCCTGCGTCCTCCAACCTCATGGGTATGTCCCCCTCCGCACGCGCGCGTTGCTCGCATCAACCGTCGCCGCTTCCCTGCACATGTTCAACTAAACAGTGTCCTGTTCGAAATGTTTTTTTTTTGCAGAGACGCACAACCGCCTCGTCGCCGCCATCCTCACACACTACCGCACGCTCATGATGCTTGCGACCGTGCAGGCCGAGGACGATCAAGAGAGCGCCACCCCCGAAGCCACTGCCGTTGCTGGCATCGCCATGAAGATGGAATTTGACGGTTTAGTAAGCCTCTCGCCGCCGCCGCCGCCGCCCTTTCATTTCCTGCGTTTATTCCTTTTGCGTCTCCTTCCTTTACTTTTTCTGTCCTTGGCCTTTTTTTTTTTCGTTTTCTTCAAATTACGCTTCTAACCACACGCGTATTTCTCCTCTTCACCACAGTACTCGTCAGTCAAGGAGCTCCTCACGCTCTCGCGCAAAATCAAGGAGCTGTGGGTGTTTGGCGCCCTCGGCCAGCAGGACCCCTCGCGCGAGGCGCGCGGTGCCCAGATTGAGCGCGACGTCGCGCAGGCGGCGGAGATGCTCAACGGCATCGAGGAGACGAGGATGAGGGCGCTGGCTGAGGGACACGGCGGGACGTGGAGGCCGCTGCGGAGAGAGGACGTGCAGGCGCTGCAGGCGCTTGCGGGGAAGCAGTAAACGGGCGGCAAAAGGTCACTGGCGATGTGTGCGCGCGAAACAGATTTTTCCTTGTCTTCTTTCTTTCTGGGAACATGGGGGGCGTTGCGGTAATTCGAGTTCTGTTACAGACGGGTCGTCTTTGTTTACTTCATCGCCATTTATTGTATCGTTTATAGACGGAGAAAAGGATGCCCGCGCATTGCGGATGAATGCTTAATGCACCACATCAACCGTGGGCAGGATGCTGTCTAGTCAAACACGCTCTTGTTCTTGTTCACCAAGGAGTCTTACGAAAGTTGCAATCCATGCTTTAGCCCTGGCCGCCATCGGGATCCTCCTCGTCCTCGTCGCCCAGCTGCTTGTCCACATTCTCCTCCTTGCCGCTCTCCTCCTTGGCAATCTCGGCCACCTTGAGACCACCTGCCGTCAGCCACAGAAAGTGGTTCGCCTTGAATTGGTCAATCTGGTTGAAAAAGGCGTGAAAACTGAAAAAAAAAAAAAAAAACACACACGAAAAGGTTAGCCATCGTCATGTGCGCAAAACTTTTGCAACCCGACAAGAGCAAATAACTCACGTATTCTCCTTTTCCTCCACGTCAAAAATGCGCTGGTAAATCTCTTTGTCCTTGAACGCCCCCATCTTGTCTGCGTACTTTTCGAAATCAATCTCGTCGCGCCCCAGGTTATCCGTCGCTCGGCGGTTAAAGTTTGTAAACACAGGGTGCTCCAGCAGCAAGCCGAGGCCGGGCGCCTTGGGAATCGCCATTTTGTGATTCTGGTAGCTCTCGTCCATGCGCTCCAACGGCGTGCCGCAGCGCACCATGAGGCTCACCAGGCCAACCATTTTCCGAATCTGGTGCATCATGAAGCTCTGCCCGTGCACCTTGAGCGACAGCCACTCGGTGTTGTTGATGAGGACCGGCGTCGGGTTCACCTTGAACGACTTGATGGTGCGCTTGGCCGACGGGTCGCCGTATGCCTTTTGCACCGTGTAGTTGTGAAAGTTGCGCGTCCCCGTGTACTTGTCGAGCGCCTCCTGCAGCCGCTCGCGGCGCTCGGGCGTGATGCGGTATCGCCGCTTGGCATTGATGTACGCCGCCTTGATGTCACGGAGGGCAAAGTCGACGGGGCCCAGCTCGCGGCCCTTGGGCTTGGTGCTGGTCAGGATGACGGGGTTCGCTGCGGCGGGTTCCGGCTCGGCATCAGTGGCAGTGGCTTCTTTGGCTGCCGGTTCGTCGTTCTTGGGCTCTTCATTGACAGCTTCTTCCTTCTCCGCCTCTTCCTTGGCCGCCTCTTCCTTGGCCGCTTCGGGGTCATCTATTGAGTGGATGCGCTCCAGCACGGCGGCACGGACTTCGGGATCCAGCTTGGCAAGAATCGGCTTAATATCGTTTTCCTCAACCTCTGCCCAAAAGCTCTTGACATCGGCCATGCTGGCATTATACTCGTCCTCGTATCCGTACTCCTTGTTCAGCTCAACGAGCTTCTGGCCCAGAAACGTCTGCGGGTGCGGGGGCAGCAGGCAGTAGCTGGGCAGCAGATACTCGTAGAAGCGAGAGTCGCAGTACTGGTAGCAGTTGAAGCTGTTGTTGGTTCGCTGGATGCCCCAGATGCGAATTTGCTCCGGCAGCGCCGCGTTGATCTTGTCCACAATGTCCTCGTCCTCGATGATGAGCTTCAGGCTGATGACGTTGCCCGCGGCGTGGACGCCCTTGTCCGTGCGCGCGCACCGGGCCAGGCTCGACTTGCGCGGGTCGTCTGCGTTGGCCTTGGAGATTGCGCCGGCCTTGATGAACGCCTGGAACAGGTCCCTCTCGATCGTGGGCTCGTCGCCGTTGACCTGCATGCCCTTGTACCCGGTGCCGCTGTACCCTATCATGACGGCAACCTTGCGCTTCGGTCGTCGCTCCTCGGCCGCAATCTCGTCCTTGGAAAAGGGGTTCTTGGCCTCGATGACCTCGCCCGCGGAATCTACCTTGCGCCGTTTGTACTCGCGCCAGTCGCTGGCTCCTTCGCGCTTCTCGCCACGCTTGTTACTACAACCTGTTAATCTCCTTGGTTGGCGCGATGCACTTTAACAGACAACAAAGCAGGAATCGGGAGGGAAAAGGTTGGGCGTGGGGTGGAAACCTACTCCGACGACTTGCCGCCACGGCCTTTTTTGCGCTGGTTGTTGCTGTTGAATCGAGAGCCCCCGAAGCGCTGTTTGCGGTCCTGGCCAGAATTATTCCTGCTACCCGCGGACGGGACGCCCGCAGAAGACTCGCCATTTGTCGCCATGGTAGCATTGACTCTGGTTCAGCGATGCACTGAGGAGTGGAAGCATGGGAGATCTAGATCATCTGAGAGAAGAGAATTTCTGAGCCAGCCGCGACTTTGTGGGGCCGTGGGGCGCTATGCCAGGGTGCTGTTTCAGCAGCGTCGCTTACAAGTCAATATAATTCAATTTGGTTCAGACGAGTATCTTGCTCTTGGCTAATTATACTAAACGCTTCATTTACACGCAAATCTCCACTCAGGTCTTTACTCTTCAAGCCTCAACAACGGGGCCGTTATACTGTTTCTTGGCCCGTAAAACGTAGTATATGGCACTAAAACCGATGACAGCTCCTGTGCCCAAGAAAGAATAGTTCATAGTTTCAGCTCTGACAGGTGTTGCAGGAGGCCAGAAGCTAAAAAACAAGATAAAACTCAGGTATAGGCAGGCAAAAACATTGTTCGCTGTGCCCAGCATGGCATTGAGACGCCATGGGCCCCATACCAGCTGGTCTGGCAAGGCAGTCTCTTCTTCATTGTCGCGTGGTTCGGCAACTCCACCAGTGACTCGACGCCATAGAAATAACGAAAGTGTGATGAGGTATGAAGCGTATAGACATGAGATTGATAGAGACAGTACGTCATTCAGGGCCACCTCGGAGCCAATGTTGATGAGTGTGAGGAGACAGGTAATGATGCCAGTAATGGAAACTGCCCATACTGGAACCTGGCTGGTTGGATTTACCTATATCACGGTTAGCATGCTGAAGCAAAACAGTCTCTTCGAGAACAGTCTCTGTTGCGGGCTCCGTGTAGTAAGCGTACCTTTGAGACAGTCTGCCAGAATGGGACGCCGTGATCGCGCGCAAAGGACCACAAGACGCGCGACGCCGAAACGTACAGACCAATCAATGCACAGATGCCCATGGTGGCAATGATAGAGCCCATGGCAGCGGCGGCCGGTGCCGATTTGGTGACAGCATAGAAAACGTCCAGCATGGGGAAGATGAACTGGGGTGGGCCGTCGGGCAGATTGACGAGACTGAAGCAGACGGCAATGAGCATTGAAAGGCCGAGGACGCCATTGAGAAGCATGCCAGAGACCATCGCTCGTGGGATGTAAATGGACGGTTTGTGAATTTCTTCGGCCAACTAAAGACTGTTAGTGTCTACCCGCACTCGAATGTAATTCCGTAGCTCACGTGAAAGGCCGCATCGGCGCCTATGAACGATGGTTAGTGAAAGACTTCATCTGAATCTGAGTGGGGTCTAATTTACCAATAAAAGCAAAGGCGTTGCCAATCATGCCTACTAGGACGGACAGACCCTGTGTTGGCCAGTTGCCGCCATTCGCAAACGTTTGAAAAACGCTCGCGGCATCGCCGTGCTCGCCCATTGTCACTAGAGTAACCAGAATGCCAACAAAGGCTGTGAGGTGCATCACCAGGATAGCAACCTCAATTTTTGGCAGCAGAAAGTTGAGGAAGATGGCGATGAACCAGCAAACCACCATCGTCGCAATGCTGAGCAGCGTGTTCTGCCAACCTGTCGGCTGGTACGACGGCGCCGAGAGTAGGGCGAGCCCCTGTGAAAGGTTGCCGCAGAGATAGGCGGCCGACGCGACGCTGGCCTGCCAGCCTGCTGCGGTGAGCCAGCCCGTGACGAAACTCAGCAGATTGCGGCTCTTTTCCGGCGCGAGCATCCATACCCAGTGGTACTGTCCTGCAGACGTGGGTGCGATGGAGACCATTTCGCAAAGGGCGGTGAATGTGCTCAGGTTGCCGACCCAAATTATAATGTAGGTATATACGAGGCCACCGGGGCCGCCATTCTCCAAGCCCTGGGAGAAGAGAACGAGGGACGCCTCCCATGTGATGAGCACGGTGACGCTGAGACTGAGAATCGACACAAAGTTAAAATTGCGCTGCATCAGAAAATCACTCATTAGCCATCTTCACCATCTCATGTTACAAAATCTTGCATCGGGAGCTTACCTTGAGTACAGGTTTCTTTCCCAGCTTGACCAACTGATCACGGTCGTCCACAGCACCGACGATGGAGGGTTCGATTTTGCATGGCTCGGCCTCGCCCTCGCCGCTGCTTTCCGCGTAAAGGATCTCTGACTTCTTGCTGTCCATTGTGTTGTAGGTGAGCAGATTGAATCCCGCAGTGGAGAGTCAAGAATGGGGAAATCGTGGGGTCAAGTACAAGGCTGCTAACGTGGGAATGACTAGTTATATACGGCGGCCCAAGTTGACTCGGTGACATGAAACGGAGGAGGTTGTAATCGGGCGACGGAACGAGACCCAATGTCCGCTCACGGACCCTCCGATGTACCGGGGCCAATCTATCACTTCCCCGGAAAAAGATAGAGAACCAGCGAGCCATGATCCTTGTTTTTCAATTGCAGTGTGGCAGTCCACCTGCATATGCGGAGACGCTTGGGTGGCGTAAGCCACAAATTGCAGTAAATTCGACGGCTTTCAATTTCCGCAGCCTTCCTATTTGCTTGACAATGTCCTCCAACTCCATACTTTAGGCTGTGTATCAAGATAGCTGGCTGCTGTAACAGATGATAGCGTTTCTTTCTGCTGCTCGCTATCTTCAAGTCGCAGAACTGCCCCGTGTCCTCCTGATAAAAATCCCTGTAGGCGGGTCCTAACGCGTAGCAGTTTCGTTGATCTTTCATTATTTCGACTGTCTATTCAGCCAGCCAAGAGACTACTAAACTTAATTCGCCAGCGCGCTAAGAGCCTGGTCAATGGTTTTACCAGTGAGCCTAACATGATGGTTAATCATGTGTCTAAAAAAAAGCAACTACCGCAGAAAAGTTCGCAACTTACTTCTGAAATACTTCTCTGTACTTGCTCGTTGTCTCAGCGACAACATTTTCAGGAAGGACAACCTAGGAGTTGAAATGTCAATGAAACTGTCTCCAACAACTTATGCGACATTGCTATGCACATACACCAGGTTTGCCTTTGAGGCCGTTGGCAGTCAGGTAGTCTCGAATGTACTGCTTGTCATAACTAGGCTGGTCCATGCCGACCCGAACCGGGGCGGGCCAGAAACGTGAGCAGTCGGGCGTCAAGACCTCGTCGACAAGGATGATTTCATCTGTTTTCTCATCGAGACCTGGATTGTGCCCAGCAAGCGTTAGCAGACGTGGCGGGGGCGGGGGAAGGCTAACAGCGGGCTATGCATCATGCAGGAAAGCGGCAGTTTAGAGCAATTGCGGCTGCCATTTCCGTCAACCTACCAAATTCCATTTTAGTGTCAGCAATGACAACGCCGCGCTCTAGTGCGTAGGCGTGCGCAGCCTTGTAGACCTTTAGAGCGAGAGCCTCAATCTGGTTGGCATATTTGTCGCCGATAATCTTACGGGCCTGATCAGGCGAAATGTTCTCGTCCTTTTCGCCCGCAGGGGCCTTGGTCGAGGGCTGCGATAAGAATGATCAGTTGTCGGTTCGACAAAGCGATACTACCTGCTGAGTCAACCTACTGTGTAAATGGGCCCGCCAGGGAATTCCTGGCAGAGCTGAAGGCCCTTCGGAACATCAATTCCGTGCACCGTTCCGCTCTTCGAGTATCTGTAATAGCACGCGCGTTAGGATGCCCGACGGCGCCAAGCCTGTCACTGCCTGGGACGCAGCGTGGCACATTACTGGGACTCACTCGCTCCAGGCCGAGCCTGTGATGTAACCACGAACAATCGCCTCGATCGGAAAGACCTTGAGGGAGCGGATTTGCATGCAGCGACCGCGCAGAAGGGTGTGCTCTTCGGCGGTGACGATTTCCGGGGTCGCGGGAGGGCGCATGCTAATAACGTGGTGCTGAAGCTCGGGAACACGCTCCCTGAGAACATCGAACCAATGCGCTATCTGTGTCTTAGCCTGGGCAATCAGTCCAGAGGGCGCATCAATGCTAACAAGAGATTTGACAAAGGATGTGTCCCTTATCGGGGACTCCATTGGAGAGAATCTCGTCGTAGGCCGAGATACGGTCGGTCACGGCCATGAGCAATGACGAGTCATCAATCTTGTAGAGCTCGCGTACTTTGCCGCTATACGAGCTAGTCAGTATGGCCGCATTGATCATGAGAATTACATGTATATGCTACTCACCTAGCCACGAGGGGTAGCGACTGTAGCTTTACAGTGGTGATGCCAGCAGCAGCAGCCATTGTGATGATAGAGAGCCTTGCAGCGGGGTCGCTGGAGTGGAGGATGTTGCGCGGTCAGCAGGCTTTGCCAAGTCGAAGAGCTGGTTGCTGATGGCGGCGTGCGTGCCTGTGAAGGGTTCTCAGTTTGATGCAAGCGATAGTATGCCGTCAGCGAGTCTGGTTTCAATGGGTATCGCGGTCAAAACTTCCTCAACGATGACTCTTTTTTTTTCTGGCGCCCGCGAGAACCCGCGCCTTCGGATCATGGCGGGGCCAGTCGAGACTCCACAAGGCTGCTTGAAGGATAACTCTTGCATGCAACTTTTTATCAATAATCATGGGAAATTTGAAAAAGTCACTAAGAGTTGGTGCCGATTTCATTCATAATGGCGTCTTCTTCATACTAATAACACAAAGGGTCAATTTCGGGGGCTTCAACCGCAGCGCCATTTCCATCCGTCTTCTAGTCCGTCAATGCCCGGACCGCCATCCTCACTGCAGGACAGTGTGCAGCGATAACTCAAGCTGCTGCTCGAGATTTTATAAGAAGTTCTGACAATGACGCAATCTCTCAAAGGATATACTGATACAGCCATGACGCTCTCTTCTTCTGTGCCATCTTTTGCCTTCCTCACGGGTGCCGTCAAGCCACACATAGACTCGCTAGCATCTGTATTTTTTGACTCGTGTGGTACGCGAGTAGCAGAAGTTGTAACATATGGGCAGCTATAAGTCGAAATAGTTGTACCGGTTGGCCTCGCGATTCTGGGATGAGCTGGTGCTGCATGGTCTGCAGCAAAAGTTGTCGTAATGGCCGTAGGCGTGCTCCGGGAACTCGCTCCCTCAACCATCATCGTGTATCGTGTACCGTTGGCGCTGCTAGATGGCATGTTAGCACAATAATACCAACAGTCTCCTCTATATTGTGATTTCTATTTGAAGCCCGTCGTCACTCACCCCTGCGCGGCAGCTTCATGCGCGTCTTGCTTCTTCCCCAGCTGTGTGTCATGTATCCGGCCAACTACGGCGGCGACAATGAGGCAGACGAGAAAGGCAATGAAAATAGATGTACAGAGTCGTATGACGAGCGTTTTCTTGGGTAGCTCTCCATGCTTTTTTCCCCGCCCAAAAACCTCGTCCTGATAGTAGGGCGGCGAAGTCAAGGCTTCATCTCGGTAGGGCGGCGGCTGATTGCGCGGGCTCGGAGGAGTACTTTCGGCAAGAGTGGTATCGCTCGACGCGTAATGGTGCGTTGCCACTCGAGCTTGGGGCCATGCGCCCAGTCTGGTGCCAGAGACTGGGGGCGATGAGGCTGCTGAATACGATCGACCCATGGTTCAAAGGGTACTAATAGTACGCTCTGTCTGGTTGTGCAGCAGGTACCACGAGGCAGTCGACCATCGAGTTGCAAAACTACCAGCACGTAGCTCGAAAAGAAGTTTTTTTTTTTTTCAAACCTGGGCGCAGCATCTTTTTGGGGGTGTTACTTCTACTTGCCACATTTTTGAGGCCTGCCGCCTGATCGCTCCATGCCAGAGGCCCGGTGTTGGTGATCGATGGCTGAACTGGGACTGGAATGAGTGTCGGTCATGACACTTGCACCAGTGGACGGCAGAGACACTCGTAGCGCTAAACCAGTTAGAAGAGTAATTTCACCGAAACATGTCTGGACTGTCTCACTCATCCCTTCCTGCGCTACGTCAAGACTTACGCATAGCTTGCTCGGTGCGAGCTGATTACGTCTTTGGCGGCAGCACGCCGAGCCAGAGGGACTATGATTGGCTCTCCCTCTCTACTGCCTGTTATTTCTTTCGCACATGGAAGCTGCAGGTTCGACGAAAGTGAAAGTCCGAATAAGTCATTCAGCGAAGTCAGGAACGCCTCATGACGCTCAGATTTGAGATGGACGGACAGTTGACAGTATAGGTGGCGCACGACGCGGTGAGCATTGTGTCTAGAAATACACCCACCATATAAGCCTGTTTAGAAGTCAACTCCGGGTTTCAAGCTTCTCTCTCACGTCAAAGCCGCTAAACTAGTTAATAAAAGTCATGGTGAGTGGCATGTCTTGTTGAGGCAGTACAGAGGCAAGAGCAGAAGCGATTCCTGGAGTGCATTCAACTCACTTCCGATTGATAAAGCCGACTACTTAAAGTACATATTGCATGCACGCTTCTACCTTCTTCAAACGACATAGAATGAAAAGCAAGAGCATCATATCGGCATATCCCAAGGAAGCTGAGCTGCACGCTGGCGCTCACATTATTGAATATAACATCCTGGCCTGGCCAGTTAGACAGGGCTTATTATCAATAAGACCGCGATATTATCGGTCGCGAGCAGCGCATCAGGGCAATCGGGGATCAGGAAGACAGGATCCGAGTATTACTCCACAAAGTTCATAACAACATGACAAAAGTTCCGGTTGCTGCAGGGTATATCCACCAAAAAGAAAAGGTAAATAATCGCAGCTAAAGGCGCAATAACACCAAATGGTGACAAAATGAGAAGACGTCAAAGGGCAGGCTCGTAATGGGACAAACAAGACTCTTTAAATATTGATTCGATGTGAGTTGAGACACCTTGAGCATGAGGAGAGATTCGTCGACTATATTTCAATATTTTTCTCTCGTGTTTTGCACAGACATTTTGGGGAATTACCTTTATCCACCGTAGGTGACCGACGTGTTCTTCGCCTTACAGCACGTTTGCATGAGTAACTGGACCTGTTTAAGGGTGTTTTGCTTTTCACGAATAACTCGGTCCCTATTCTCGGTCTTGCCGAGATGGGACAATGCTGTTGACGCAATGGGGACATTGCAGGGACATTGCAGATGCGTGGCTGCAGACCTGCATGTAGTTTCCGGGGCAAGCCGGGGGTATGCTTGCGGTCGGTGGCGCCAGAGCTGCATCGGCAGGGACCCTTCCTTAGTCTTCTTCTCCGCCGAAATGACTCTTAGCACATGTCGGACAGCGGCAATGCATGCGACCCGTTCATTCTAGGTCTCGGGTACGGGGCTGGCGAGCCGAGTCATCTGATAAGGCAGTTTAACACGATCACAGCCTATGATGTGGACCGGCTTTCCGGTCTGGTGTTTGCAGAACATCTGAAGCCCATCTATATGACTCCATGTTGTGTAAAGGCCTATGACTACCATGGTCAGCTGTGAGGAAGCCCGTTTCGCGTGATTGCTCCGTAGCCCTGCCAAACCCCTGACCTCGCCTGGCTTGTAAATTACTCTGCTAGATGCAGTATACGCCATCAATCGACTTCAGTCACTTTCTTTTCAGTTTCTGCATACCAACGCAGTTGAGTACGACGTGTTCGTCTTCGGTAGCGTGGCTGGCAAGCTCGAGGGTGCAGACTTTGCCAATGTCGTCTCGCGGATCAAAATGTTCCCACACGTACTGCCCTGGCTGTCTAGCCGCCTTGTGAGTTGGCCGTCACAAGCCCATGTGTAAAGGTGTGCAAGCCTAAGCAACCGTATCTAGCGGCTGGGTTTTCGCACAGTGGCACGTTTCCATATAGATATCGCGATGAGCTTGCATTGCCGCACAGTAGCCCTTGCAGAAAAGTTTGTAACAGAAAACCAAATTCGTGACGAGCACGCCACGTTCGCTAGTGCGCTTTCGCGATGCGTTTAAGAGCCCAGATGGTTGGTTGGAAATGCAGAGCTGGAGAGGTCAGTAGCGACATGCGGAAAATTCTAGCGCCTTTGGGATTAGCCAGCATCTTGGTCATCTTAGTAATAGTTGCCGCGGGGCGGCTGTCGGACAAGACACTAACAGGTTCCTGCGAGCATCTCACCCCCGGCTGTTAGCATCTCGTCGGCCTGTCGGGGTGGAGCGCAGGCAGCCCAGGCTCAACCCAGACTGATAACGCCATTTTCGCCCCAGAGCACTCAACTTTAACTCGAACTGGGAGTCAACTCGGATGCGTCCCGTCAGCCATCAATCACGCAAGATCCCCCGTTCTTGTTTCGCCTCCCCGCCCGTGCCACGACCCTCGTATATTGCGAAGCGCATCGCCCGATTCTTCATCAAAGTCTCAGTCTCTCGGCGTCTGCCCTTCCCTGTCCCGTACCCGCAGCCCTCGTCTCGCGTGCTTTAATTCAAAATCCTGTCCTGCATTGCGACAGAGTGTGACCTCAGTCGGGCTCTCAGCACTTGTTTCAACCTCGATCAGACGCCCCTGCATTCAAGTTGCCGAGCACAAGGAAACCCCTGCTTTAGCATTGCTCAGCGTTGACGCCATCCGGCGCTGACAAGCCGCAACTCCAACATCCGCCATTTGGCTGCTCGACACACACGTAGAGCACGCCATCCCACCCTCTGTCCGCCTCAGCACCGCAGCAGCCGATGACTGGCCCTGCTCTGCACCCACGCCATTTTTAAATATGACTGCCCGTCCTCACCGCATCCCTTTCGACATGACACACGCAACTGACTCTGACGCTCTCTCACTGGCGTCTGCTGGTCAAGACAACAATGTAGCTGCCCAACAACATAACCAGCAAGCCGCACCTGCGACCTCACATAACTCTCAACACAAATCTCAACCCTCTCGAGATAACTGCGATCGAAGACGACCTGCGGAGGAGGAACACTCCCGGCTCAAGAAGATGCCTTCGGCGCTGGTTGGTAAGACCGTCAGCCCGTTTTTGAAAGAGCACATCCCAGGCATCTACGCGCCGGTTGGTAAAGATTTTCAAGATGAATCATCCCACACACCGCCAGTTTCTGTACCGAGGGATGCCAATACTCGATTCTGCTACCGGCATCGCCCGGATTCCAAGTGCCGGCGAACCGCCGACGAAACTAAGATGGGCATGATCCAGAGGGTACGTTGACACCATTATAGACTTGATTGTTATGCTAACGCGTCCGCAGGACCTCAATAGTCTCTCCGCCGCCGATCAAGAGGCCATCACGCATGTTTGGTCTCTGTTCTCGGCCGCACCCGCCAAGCACCGAGAGCTTATGCTCCAGGGCATTATTACACAGTGCTGCTTCCCACAACTCTCGACCGTCTCTCGCGAAGTACAAGAGCAGCTCAAGATCGACTTTTTGACGGCTCTCCCGACAGAGCTGTCTTACAAAATCCTATGCCACCTCGATACAGTATCGCTGTGCAAGGCCGCCCAGGTCAGCCGTCGCTGGCAAAATCTTGCAGATGACGATGTAGTCTGGCACCGCATGTGTGAGCAACATATTGATAGGAAGTGCACCAAGTGCGGCTGGGGCCTCCCGCTGTTGGAAAAGAAGAAGCTCAAGGCGTGGAGTCGTCACCAGCATACAGCGCATGGCAAAGAAAGCGAATCGATCGAGACTGCCGACGAGGTCAATGGGTCCAACAAGCGCCCCCTAGAGGATGAAAGCGCACCGTCTAAGCGACCACGTCTCGATGGTACTGGCCCGTCTTCGGCTTGTCTCGAGACAGAGCGCAAGTTTCGTCCCTGGAAAGATGTCTATCGCGATCGTTTCAAAGTCGGGTTCAACTGGAAGACGGGCCGCTGCACCATCAAGACCTTCAAGGGCCACGAGAATGGTGTCACTTGCCTTCAGTTTGATCAGAATATCCTGGCTACCGGCTCGTACGACACTACCATTAAAATATGGAATATCGAGACTGGCGAGGAGCTACGAACTTTGCGCGGACACACAGGAGCGGTTCGAACATTGCAGTTTGACGACAGCAAGCTCATCAGCGGCAGCTTCGATAAGACTATCAAGATTTGGAACTGGCAGACTGGAGAGTGTCTGAGCACCCTTCAGTGTCACACTGACGGTGTATTGTCTGTACACTTTGACAAGGGAACGCTGGCGTCCGGTTCGATCGACAAGACGGTCAAAATTTTCTGCTTCGACACAAAGCAAACGTTTTATCTACGTGGCCATACTGACTGGGTCAACCATGTTAGATTAGACACTGCATCTCGAACCGTCTTTTCTGCGTCTGACGACTTGTCTGTCAAGTTGTGGGATTTGGACACGAAGCAGTGCATCAAAACATATCTCGGTCACGTCGGTCAAGTTCAGCAGGTTCTCCTCATGCCTCCCGATTTTGAACCGGATGAGGTTCCCAGCGAGGAGGACAACGATTCTTCCTCGGTGCATAGTGGCCGGAGCGCGACGCCGACACCGTCCGCCCATGTTGATCGGTCTGTGTTTGGCCCTGGATTCGAGTCGGAATCGCGACCACTACCGCCGCGATACATGCTCACGGGTGGACTTGACAATACGGTACGTCTGTGGGATATTGCCACTGGCAAGTGTATTCGCAGCATGTTTGGCCACGTCGAGGGCATTTGGGGCCTAGTCGGCGACACTCTGCGTGTTGTCACTGGGGCCAACGATTCAATGACCAAGATTTGGGAGCCTCGTTCCGGCAAATGCGAGCGAAGCTTCACTGGTCACGCTGGGCCGGTGCAGTGCGTTGGCCTGAGCGATAGTCGGATGGCCAGCGGAAGTGAAGACGGCGAGGTGCGCCTCTACAGCTTCGAAGGCGAGGCCAAGGAGGAGCGGGGAACGCCCTCGTAAACTTTGGCCACCATTTGAGACGTGAGACTTTTGCACTTTTTCTTTCTTTTGGTTTGGCTTCTTTTCCTTTGATATTGGCGTCGGAACGGCATGGCACGCAAGCAATGATGGTTTATGTAATGGATACCCCTGTCATGTACAACACAGATGGAAAAAAAATACCGGATCTTGGTTTGTAGTTGGACTTCTCGACGTGGCAGGCAAGGAAAAATATATTAAAAATGGGACAAAATGTTGGGATGAATGGTGTTTAGGAAGATGATTTCTGCTCCTGGCAATGAAAGAAATGGATCAGAGACGGTGAAAGGCATCAGTGCCCAAAAATATGTGCGCAAAGTAGGGACAATGGTAGAATTGATTAACGGCCTAGACTATGAACTTTACTCTACATTTGGTCAGCAGTGCTTTCACATGTGACTCGGACTCTGGGTATGCCACTAACTAGCTGGGCCAGGTCGCGGACTGGGGATGTTTGAGTCGCGTGTCCAGCCCAACCTCATAGGACGGTCGAAGCTAAAGATGGATTCTCGTATCTTTCAAAGAGGTCATGGCATTCACCCGTGCCAGTTTGCATGTTCACTAAACATGTTCACTAATTACAAGAGAGAGGAGGCGAGCTGCAGGGGACCACAGGGGAGATGTTGATCCATGACTGTGTGGGCAATGCAGTTCTCGAATGGGAGTGTCAGCTCAGTCATCTCGTGACGGTGTGCAATTACACAATGAAAAATAAGGCATGCCATAATTATTATGATGCGAAGCCGGCGCAAAGTCATACACCAGTCATCAGGCTGGGGCTGGTTTTGGCGTCGCCTACAACGCGCGCCGGCGATAGAGCCCCGGATTCCGATCGGAGCTCCGCCGAACCGGAGTTTTCAGGGCGTTTGCTACGCTGGAAGTTGGGGGGCCCGCTGAGACCTGGGGGCGTGCCCGAATGATGATGGATGGGCTTCTGGTAACATGGGCATGTAATCCGTATGTATCTGTATCTCCCGAGGTTAAAGATGGGATAAAGCGGGTAAAGATCGATTCGGTGGTCACGCTTTGAATCCAAACATCAAAGGTTGTTTCCTGTTTCTTTTTAGGGAGTGGGTAGTTAACGCCCAATACCTCGGCAAAAGCTGATCCCCACGGGCTGGGTTGACCTTTAAGCTTTATTATTTC
This sequence comes from Beauveria brongniartii, assembly GCA_030782485.1. Taxonomy (NCBI): domain Eukaryota; kingdom Fungi; phylum Ascomycota; class Sordariomycetes; order Hypocreales; family Cordycipitaceae; genus Beauveria; species Beauveria brongniartii. The sequence goes on from JARJPP010000066.1 coordinate 49,586, forward strand.
AAGATGGCTGGACATTGTGCGCAAGCGTTTAGATTAGCGTGCATTGGAAACGGCTCGGGCGCTGTATCTCGCTGTATCTCGCTGTATCTCGCTGTGCCAGAGTCCATCTAAGCGCAGCTCGCTTCAGTGGCTTCTGTGCAGACAGCGAGACCTTCTGGAACGCCCCGGCTAACCAGCAGGTGCCTAACTAGGCCGACGTGCGTAAGTATGCAGGCGGCAACGGTCTCACAGTAGTAATAATATAAGGGTCCTGTATTGCTGGACCCGGAGGTAACACCGGATTATTACTCCGAATGACGAGTTTTATTTTATACTGGTACGAGAAGTACAAGATTTTTTGAAGTGACATGAAGAGGCTTCCGGTGCTAGACGAAAAGTTACAACAACAATTTAGCAACCTAGGCACGGTTTAAGATGCCAACGGCGCACGGAAGCCAAAGCCATCGACTTCAAGAAAGGTTCCCGAGCATTTATTACAAGGCCAAGAAATGTACAGCGACGAACTCACCGTCTCACAGACGAAAGAAGCTGCTAGTTACAGGATTAACTAACTACCACTAATAAGCCCTTACGCTGAAACTTTGACCAAATCTTGGCGCAAGGCCTTTGAAGTAGATGAGGTGCCGGTGTAGTAAGCCTCTCAGCAAACTGTGGAGTGGGTGAGGTGATGTAGATGATGCTTGGTGCATTGGTCAATCTGACTGGTGATGAGGGTGTGGGCAGCTGTTCGTGCCGGAAATGAAGTTGCTTGCTTTTCCGATCCTCTGCTATGATTTTTTTCTGTAAATTTCGACGTTGGGATTTCGACAGCTCGGAGTAGGAGTAGTCGAGTCGCTTGGTCGTCTATTCAGAGAGCCGAGCCCTTGGTCCGACCCGGTCGCGCCCGTAATTCTCCCCCGGAACCAGAAACCAAAGCCAATGCGGCTCAAGTAAAATCCAACCTGGACCCCCCAGTTTCTCTCATTCCGACCATTAAAATACTCCGTCCAGGGCCCGCCCCACGACAAACCCACAAGTTACAACGCTGCTGCCGGTGGGGGAGGGAAGCCCCGGGGTTTTCCTCGCGCTCTGTATCCCCCGCCTACCTTACGCCATGGTTTGCCTTGGGCTGGCGGGGGACCCAGAATCATATGCTAAAGGTAGCCCGGGGTTGTGTGTGTGTGTGTGTGTGTGGTGTCGGCGCAGGCTGCATGTGCTCCCAAGGTCAAAGCTATCGGCGAGCCGTGACTGTAACCTTTCTCTGGCCGGAGCCGGCTCTTGTCGCAACTCTGACTTTTATTCTTTCTCGTCCTCATACAATTCTGCACTTGTTTGCGTTGTTCCCTTCGTCTCTTTGACAACTCTCCGCTCTACCGGCATCGAGAAAGCATAGCTCGTTGTTTAATCATCCTTGTTGTTGCTTCTTCCTCTCTCCTGCGCGAAAGCCTCCAAACCGAAAACTCGCCTTTCCCTCCGCCCGGCCAGCGTCACTTGTCCCTTGTCGCATTCCCAAAGAAGCGAGTCGCGTCTTTGCTTTGATAGCATCTCTCGACAGTAGAAACATTTGCGAAAGTGTTTTTCTGCTCTTTTCCTTCGCTGCCCTCCTTGGACAGCACCTAGCTCTCTTCCCGTGTCCCGTCTGCAACAATGCCGAGCCAAGCCGCCGACGGCAAGAAGAAGCCGCCGACGGCGGCCGTCAACCTGATTGGTATGTAATTGGCGCGCTCAAAGCGCTCCTGCAGAACACACTATTGTTGATTGAAGCTGACGTGAATTCTTTTCTTACAGCTGGTGGCTCTGCCGGCATGATGGAGGCCCTCGTCTGCCATCCCCTCGGTAAGTCGTGTGAAACCCCCCCCCCCCCAGGCGCAAAAGAGGCCCGGCAGCTCCCCACAAGTTCGCAGCACCCGATCGCGGGGCCGCGGCACAACGGGCAGTGACGTACTTGCCCGTGAAAACAGCCCAATTGGCCTTCTCTGCTGCTGCTAAAGAACCAGGAAGAGGAGAAGCAGAAAAAAAAAGTCAAGGGCCTCTGATTTCGCTAACATGGTCCAGATACCATCAAGGTCCGTATGCAGCTCTCGCGCCGCGCCCGCGCCCCCGGTGCCCCCCGCCGCGGCTTCGTGCGCACCGGCATCGAGATTGTGCAAAAGGAGACGCCCTTGGCGCTGTACAAGGGCCTCGGCGCCGTGCTGACGGGCATCGTGCCCAAGATGGCCATCCGCTTCACCTCGTTTGAGTGGTACAAGCAGCTGCTCGGCGACAAGACGACGGGCGTGGTGTCGGGCCAGGGCATCTTCCTCGCCGGCCTGGCCGCGGGCGTGACCGAGGCCGTCGCCGTCGTCACGCCCATGGAGGTCATCAAGATCCGGCTGCAGGCCCAGAGCCACTCCATGGCCGACCCGCTCGACGTGCCCAAGTACCGCAACGCCGCGCACGCCCTCTACACCGTCGTCAAGGAGGAAGGCTTCGGCGCGCTCTACCGCGGCGTCTCCCTCACGGCCCTGCGCCAGGGCACCAACCAGGCCGTCAACTTCACCGCCTACTCGTACTTTAAGCGCTGGCTCATGGACTGGCAGCCCCAGTTTGACGGCAAGAACCTGCCCAGCTGGCAGACTACCCTCATCGGCCTCGTCTCCGGCGCCATGGGACCCCTCAGCAACGCCCCCATCGACACCATCAAGACGCGCCTGCAAAAGTCGCCCGCTCGCCCCGGCGTCAGCGCCTGGCTCCGCATCACACAGATCGCCGCCGATATGTTCAAGCAGGAGGGCTTCCACGCCTTCTACAAGGGTATCACCCCCCGCATCATGCGTGTCGCCCCCGGCCAGGCCGTCACCTTTACCGTCTACGAGTTCCTGAGAGAGCGCCTCGAGAAGAGCAACCTTGCTTTTGTCGGTGGAACGTTTGAGGAGTAAATCGGGACAAACCCGGAATACCGCGCTCCCGAGTTCCTTCGCACACGACAAGTACAACACTGTTTCCCTCGACTTGCACACAAACACAACACATTATACTCGCGCTTACATCGGACGAACATGAACTCTTGGTCATATACCCTGTCAACGAGGATTTGTGGTTTCTATACAATTGTCCAATAGTATAGAACGCATCATTTTTTTTCCCTGGTTTTTCTTCCTGTTTGGTTAGAGGCATCATTTGGTTGGTATCATATATTACGTTTGGGGGCCGGCGTAGCTGAGGCTCCGACTGGGTCAGAAGCACGAATGATGGCGGAAAGACGTTTGACAAGATCGTGTCTTGCCACGTTCTGTCGCATATCTTGTCTAAATTCCCTTAGATGTCAAAAATGAAATGAAATAATAAAGAAAAAAAGAGTCTCCAAAAATTGAAACAATCGCATATAGTCGTGTGCTTCAAATCTTCGGACAATGTTTCGTCCATCTTGTAACTACTCCTGCCCATCTCACCGGCCAGGTCGCTTCGGTCGGCTGAAACCTTGCCGCGCCGCCGGCTTCGGATGCAGGTCATCCAAAACCAGCTCATCCGTCACCTCGCTCGTCTCCTCCACCTCGAATTTCTTTTCAATCGTCAGGCCAGCCTCCTGGTCCGCAATGGTCAAGACCGCCCGCTTCATCAAAGGATACATCATGCGGTTTTTTATCGACTTGGCGCCTGTGGACGCTGGGCAGGTGTAGAAAAAGAGCAGTGGGCTCTGCTCCTCTCCTCCGTGTGTGTGCCTGTAACGATAAAAGGTGAAGCGCGGCTCGGTGCTAGAAATCGCTTGCGACAGCTCGGCAATCGTGCCGGGGCTGGGTGACTCGGGCACAAGTTCGATGGCCTCGGTGGCTGGGTTGATTTTCTGCTACAATTAGCATCATTTCTTCTTCGACTGATTTGCTCCATTTCCCTTGCACATGGCAACACTGACAAGAAGCCCAAACACTTACCAGCATAGTTACAGCTCGGCTGCCCTGCATGTCCTTCAAGGCGGCAATAGCCTCCTCGGACACAGGCATCGCCAGGCTCTTGCTTAAATGAATTTCTCGAGTCCCCGTACCCGCACCAGCCTCCTGTTCCGCGCGCTTGACCTCGCCCAGCGTCCGCTCTTCTTCTGTCAGGGGCGCCTCAAGTTGCGCATGGGCATCTGCCTTTTTGAAGCCAGTCTCGGTGAACTCGTCCGGCGTTGTGAAGAAGAGACTCTCGCGAAAGTGCTCCAGCCCCAGTTCTCGCGTCAGCGTCAGTCGCGTAGATGCAAAGAGCATCTTTTGCCGCACCGGGGCTGCATCGGGTACGTAGGAGACTGCCGCGAGTTTCGGCGCTGCGTCGTATCGTCGAATGATGGCGTACACCGCTGCATTGGGCTTGATATGCGACTGCAGCGAGCGCAAATCGCCCGAGAACGAGGATGTCGAGGCCACATTGGCAACCGGGACTAGCGACTCTTTTTCGATGCCAACCAGTAGAGCAAAGGTGGACGGTGACGACAGCAGCGAGCTAAACTGCTCGTGCAGCTCCTGCGAAGCTGTATCATGTTAGGCGGCAGCCTTCTCTGCCAACGCTGGCAAACATACCGGCAATTCCTGACTGCATTTCGCAGAATCTGGCAGGTTCAATTTAGTTTGCCTACCAAAATGGCCCAGGTCTTGTTCTTGTCAGGCTGAAGTCCAGTCAACAAAGCACCCATGACTACGCAGCGGGGTTCCGTCGTCACCATTGCCCCGCTTCGCAGGTTCTACACGATCGTACCCTGAACTCCTTTTAGCTGGTTCCAGATATGCGCGTTTCCAAAGCACATGTAAAATGCGAACGCCAAAAAAAGGATAGAGTGTGAAGCGATAATTAATATTGTGTATTAGACACATGTTTCGACATGTGCGTGACATTCATGGTCCTGCTATAAGTACAATTAAGTAACGAATCTGTGTAAGATATTCCTCCACCATTACAACGACCATGAGTAACTGCGACATTTGCGTCTTGAGCTAATTGCTGCCAAAGATGGGACCTAAAACAAACGAATGGAAATATAACGTAGCTAAACTCGGCCCCAAATAAATGTATGAAGCACACCCCGGACGATCACATCATCATAACCGCAATGATTGCAAGACCGCCAATGGAGGAGAACGAAGGAAGACAGACAGTGGCGGAATCTGACCCTGGTACCTGAGAAGGGACAGGCGACTCCCCATAAGGTTTGTTGGTGGGCGCTGCTTTGGCCGACATAGTAGTCTCGTATTGGGGAACAGCGGGTACCGATCCTGAAGGACCCGGTGCAGTGATCTGGAGAGCATCTACCTCTGAAGTGCTGTATGCCTGGGGCTCTGGCGCCGGTCCTTGGGCAGTTTGGTACTGCGAGGGCTGAGCTGGCTGGCAAGGCTCAGAAGACTGCGTGGCCGCGGACTGTGAAGTGGCCAGAGCACTGGATCGGCTCTGTGGCTCAGGTGCTGGCCCAGCAGGAGTAATGAGCTGCGAGCTGACAGGAGCCGCTGTTGACAGTGACGAAGATGACTCCGTAGTAGCGGCGTTGGGGGCAGCAGTATACTGTGCAAGAATAGGCTCTTTTCCGTAGACATTTGCAATGCCGGGATTCTCATCTGGGCACGAGTTACCACAGCAGCCGACAAGCGGGTTATTTTCGCAAAAGTGGTCACACATGCTTTCGTCCTGAGAAGAGATGGCGGTTGAATCATTTCCGCATCGACATTCCCTAATAACAGTTTTAGTTTAGAAAGATAAGCTTGAATATAGGAAGCATACTCATTCAAAAGAACAGCAAACCGGAAGCCTTCGCATGCCTTCTGGCAAGCTTCTGGAGTAACACAGCCATCGGGAAAGATGATGGGGTTTCCGAAGCAGGAAAGATCAATGGAGGAGCAGCCAATGTATTGGAATCCAGGAATACTGTGAGGACTCTGAGCAAACGCCCCGAGGACCCAAGAAATGACAAGAAGGGGGATAGCGACCATAGTGAACGAATGAATGGACCGGCAGTAGGAGTGATTAATGGACCAAAATGCTGGGATCACAACGAGCTGGTCCCGGATGAAATGAAAAGTCAGGATTAATGATCACTGGGTGTGTAGGAAAAGAGAAGAAGACGAGACCAAGACACGGCAGAAAATGTTTACATGCCCGCAGAACGGGCACTTGCCTTGCCAGCTGGCAGCCGAACGACAGACCTGTGCAGCTGGCAAGCTGTTCCTGCCAACGAAGAACACTGCTACAGAACGCGCATTGCTTAATATGCACCGAGAAGCACGCAAATTTAGTGATCGCGGGAACCTGACAGAATGAAAACGGCTTTTGGAACCTGGGATTGTTTCCTAGTTGTCCTCGACTTACACGTGTATAAGCGGCCTAGCATGTGTATAAAGTCCGTGCAAACGGAGCCGCTTCCGCCTCGTTTGACCCCTACTCGAGCACAAGACGCGGCTTATAAGCCCAGAATACTAAGCTGAACACATTTATAAGCAATAACTACAAAGTTCCTGCTACATAATTTTTCGATTCCGCTATGCAATAGCTGAAAATTCGTCTCTGCCTTGGACGAACCGAAGCGTACCAATGGCTGTAGCGTCGTGCCCCACCTCGGCCGAAAGAGGCAGTCATCAAAACGGGACTAGCGGGCCGTGCTGTCGGCTATGAAGTCACGTGAGGCCACACATTTTCCAGGCGAAAAAAAGTTGCGGCCCACAAGTCTTTCAGGGCAAGCGAGCCCCAATTTACAGACCACGCCGAATTGCGCAAACTTCTGTTCAGGATCTGTCTCGACTCCCATCATCGCAATTCGTTGAGCATCAAACCATCAAAATGAGCGCCCAGGCCCAGAACAAGATTGCTGCCAACAGCCCCTCGAGGCAAAACCCCTCTGAGCTCGAGCAGTCCATTGCTCAGGCTCTCTACGACCTCGAGAGCAACACTGCCGACCTCAAGGCTGCCCTCCGCCCTCTGCAGATCGTCTCTGCCCGCGAGGTGAGATTTACCTGAAGCAATTGCTAGACCGACCACAGACTTTTCGAAATCCTGTTCCCCAAAGGCGATGCGATGTTAGAAACGAGCGTACTTCCGCGAGCGAAACTCAAACACTGAATTCTCAAGAATGGAGATTCTTGGTCATGTCTTTCGTGAATGGGATTTGGCGCGGCGTCACCGACACTCGATTGACTTCGTTGAACAGGACGGGAAGCGGTCCAAGGCATTATGTCCTGGAGCTCGCATGCTGACTTGTGGTCTTCTATTAGATCGAGGTCGGCCACGGCAAGAAGGCTGTTGTCATCTTTGTCCCCGTCCCTTCCCTGCAGGGCTTCCACCGCGTCCAGCAGCGGTATGTTTCTCCATGACGATTTCGACTACCGACAAAAGGCAATTCTAATCTCACTTATAGTCTCACCCGTGAGCTCGAGAAGAAGTTCTCTGACCGCCACGTCCTGATCCTCGCTTCGCGCCGCATCCTTCCCCGCCCCAAGCGCTCCGCCCGCTCTCGCAACACCCAGAAGCAGAAGCGTCCCCGCTCCCGCACCCTGACCGCCGTCCACGACGCCATCCTTGCCGATCTCTGCTACCCCGTCGAGATCGTTGGCAAGCGTATCCGCACCAAGGAGGACGGCAGCAAGCTCCTCAAGGTCATCCTCGACGAGAAAGAGCGCGCTGGCGTCGACTACCGCGTCGACACCTACGCCGAGGTCTACCGCCGCCTGACTGGCCGCAACGTTACCTTCGAGTTCCCCCAGACCGCTGCTGAGTACTAAGCAGTCGATCGCCTCAACAAAAAAAAGAGTCAAAATGAGACGGGGGTCATTACGGTTTTGGTTGGAATGTGCCATTTAGCATTGATGGTTGGGTCAAAGGGGCTTGGCGTCTTGCGAAAAAGTAGCCGTTGTAATGATATACGCTACATGATTTTTGATCATTCAATCGATCCTAACCTCTTATTACCAACGTGACCATCGGGTATCTAGAAATGTAACATGTTCTGCTATTACTCGTGTGCAATTTTTCCCATACCGAGGACACACCAGTAGGCCAGCTCTCGCTTTTCCCGTCCGTCCCGTTCCTTGCCCAACGGTGTGCCCATGTCGTTTTGCACATCGGATTCCCACTCCATCCTTACAAACATGGGAATCTCGAGGACATCCTCTCCATCCTTGAGCGGCAGTTTGCTGGGGTCGCTGACCAAAGAGGCCGGGACTACTTCGAGGATAATACTTACCCAGTTTCGTCCTCTCTCCCAAATTTTGCCTACCTCGACTTGATTGGAACTGTCGTTACGATCTTTGCCATCATCTTTCAATGCGTCGTCCCACATATCAGTATTGGCATCAATTTCAAACTGTGGGCATAGTACAGTGACTGTGCTGGAAAATCGACCTGGTGTTGCGTTCGGGGTTGCCAACGAGACCTTGATACTCTCAAAAAGGGGGTTCTTGAACGTGATGATGTATTGGCAGGGCCGAGAAGGCTTCAATGGACCCTCTTCTGACAGACCAGGTCGATAAGTAACCGGAACGGGGTTGGCTGTTGGCTGCAGAGGTCGTATCGTAATTGTTGGAATGTATGATCTAGCGACAAGTCGAATCTTGTACCTTGTTGACGTAACTTTGTTTTCTGGTTTCGAGAGAATATGTCTGCAGGCAGGACATCGCTTTGAGCGCTTGGTGCGAAGCAGATATGGAATCGGTCGTAGTTCGTCCTGGAACCGCAAACCTTCCAGCTGGTTCTCCTTTTGCTCAGTCCCGACGGTGCAGTCCCAGCCTCCAGTGGTGAGCTTTTTGATTGATGAGGAGTCATTAAGATCAGCTAGCTTGAGGCCCTCATCAGTGTTCAGGGCCTCGCGCATGATGTACGGCACGCCCTGCTGCGACTTTGCCCCCCCGCGGCCAGTATACAGCGACATTATGCGCGATAGGGCGGCGGGAGAAGAAAAGCCGCCATCATGCACCGATAGTCCCCCCAGCGCAGATCCTACATCCGCTAGCTGTGATTGATAGAATGACTTCAGATTTGTAAATTGTAAATCGGCGTCTACCAGATCGTCAGGGAGTGGGGTATCGTCGTGTGTCTCTTTGCGACGCTCCTTGACTTCTTTGGCGGTAATCTTTTGTTCGCCGCCGTTATTTACTCGCGATAACTGAGAGTGTATGCCGCTATGGCGGTCGAATTCGATACCGATCTCGCGTGAGGACCAGTGGCAGTATTGGCAGATGAGCGCAAACGGGCCGGTGCTGGTGCTGGACGCGCCTTCGGGCCCGAGGAGCTTCGTCTCGCTAGCATTTGGTACAGCAACAACTTGCACGGGGCCAATACAATTTGGACATTGATAACAGCTCCGTGTGCACCTAGCGCCCGATGGTTAGAACCGCGAGAGCGTATGTGAGGGTCGTGGACAAGTACCTGTTACCCTCGCTCCGGAGATTGCTACTAGGAACCTCAAAAAGGCAATTGGGGCAGAAGTACGTGACCGTTTCTTCTGTCACACAGCGCGGGCACCGTATCTGCTGACAGTCTTCGCAATACAGCAAGTATTCGAGGGGATACAGGCTATAGCTTGATCGAGGAGCTCGTGGATCGAATGTACGCTCATCGTCCTCGGAAATAGTGGCGGCCGGCGAGCCCCTGCCGGCATCAGCAGGAGGCTGATCAGAGCAAGAGCACTGAATATACGTATAAGGGGTGACTGTCGCCATTCTCAAGCCCCATGCCAGCCAAGTGCACCATGATCTGAGCTCCAATCTACGCGGATCATGTAGGTAGCTTGCGCCCAGGAGACGTGACTGGCGGCTGGCCCCACCACGGTGAAGTCGGTATGCTCGGTGAGCTTTTCTGCCAGGTGTTGAATGAGCAGTTGCAATGTTTGTTTCCCATCAACTTCTGTCGATCTGGGACAAATACTCACCACCGCTTCTTGTTTATGCCTTTGGAGCATCTGGTAAAGACGAGTGAGTCTCGCCCCCCCCCCAAAAAAGACGACACGCGATGGGAGTCAATCCAGCAGCCAGAAGGTGTGCAGCATGGCCTCATCAGGCTTGCTTGACGAGACTGATCTCGCATCTCTTCAGCCAGCAACCAAATCAAGCCCAAGTGCAGCACCAAACGGATTGCCCTTCCTGATTTACGCTACAGTGGCTACCTACTCCTCCCCCGCACACTATCCCGCGGAACTGATATGAAGCGGCCACTTGCGCATGCAGCCTCCAAGCTGGAGACGACTACTTACTTCTAGATCCATGAACTGATTCTCAAGTCAAATTCAACACCTAATATCCGTACTGGTAACAGCAATCGCATGTACCCCGTAACCCGTTCGACGCCACGGTCTCAAACTCTGTTCGAAGCTTACAACCCGCTTTTACCGAAAACAATGGGAAATAAAAACAAAAAATCGATTTGGTGGCCTTCTTTTTTTTTTTTTTTTTAAAAAAAAAAAAGATGGGCGCGCCATCCGCCATTCACGCTGTTTAGGTGTTTATCGTGGAATGGGGCTTTATTGGATCCCAGTCTATGTGCAGCATCACGCCATGGAACCGCAGCTGCTGTGACCAAGATAGCGCTGGTGCAGCTGCCAGGCAGACATCAGTGGCGCCTGCATAAAAAGCCTAGCGAATACAGCACAGCAGGAGCGGACTGACAGACTCGCATCGTCATGGAAGTACAGTACTGCAGGTGGATTACAGCTATTGGGGAAAGGGTTATATCAGGTTATCGATGACTACCTTGATGCTTGACTAGTTAGGTCAAAGGTGTTTTTACAGTCGGAAGTATTTCAGCAGCCCCTTGAAAAACACCAACTCGATGATCACAGCTACAGCAAAGCCCAGACATCAGCTGCCTCAGTTCCGTCTTGTTGGGTTGTAAGGCTTCTTCTCACCCTCTCAAAGCTGCCACGGGGAGGCAACCACCCACCCAACCACCCACACAGACGTTTCGGCGCCATCCGGGCACTATGGATGGCGCGCTGCGAGATGGTCTAGTGTATCCGTACCAGCAAGCCAAGCTACCAGTATTGGGTGCCAGGGGGCCCCGCCCATGGTCATTATATTACAACCGTACTCCAAAAATCTTATTAGATTCTGCTCGTCATTCGTCATAGGCATTTGGGGAAAATGCCATGTCCACCCTCGCCAGGGCAACTGGAGCCAGCGGCGACTGAGACGGAGTGCTCGAGGTTTGGGTCTGCCTCCTGTAACCAAAAGAGGCTGGATGAAATCGTTGAGACCGACTATCGCAACAATATCCCTAATAAAAGTATCTTTATTTATCTTTATTAAATTAATAACTACTTAAGCCTTTTCTTATAAATAATTACCGACTATCGCAACGATTGTTCTAACTTGGCTTGACTCGGTCAAACTAGGTCAATTGGCCCAGACCGGCCAAAGTTAACCGAGCTTGTGCAACAAGATTCAACGAGCATAAAAGGACATCCATTGCCAGCTGAAGGCCAAGGAGCTAGCCCAGCCACGCTCGGCACGTTTGGGGTTGAGGCGAAAGGCTGCATCCGCGCAGCCATGGAGACTAGGGGCGCCGGCCAAAGCACCTGGCCTCATTTTAGCCCAACTGCGCAAGAAAACTCAGACCAGTTTCTCATCCAGATGGCTGTTGTGAAGATTTGTGCCTTGGCAACCGAGACATGTTCAATCGGTTGTGCAGCACTGAGACGCTGCATGCGTGTTCATAGAAAGCTGAACTCAAGGACAGCGACGTCGGGTGCGGTGACAAGACAGTTATGCAATTTTCCGACGCACGTCCTTGGCCATGGTTGTTACAGGGATGGGCCGTCGTCGTGGTCCGTCTGCGGCAAGTTGCAACTGGCAACTAGTTTGTTGTCGCTGAGACATGGCTTGATCGACCCATGACAAACTGGACCTGGCTAGTCCTCTTTCAAGCATCGCCAGCGAGTTAGGCTCCATTCCACCATATCTGCATGGATGCAGTACATTCGATAGCTAATATCCCCAAGCGGTGGCCAAGCTGTGGGCTGGTGCATGCGGCCGATCTAATTGATGCTTGAGAGCATATTATAACTGCTCACCCCAGGCTACGTCTATCGTAGCATGCCTTTTCCCTGTGAATCCTCAATCACCCTCTACCCTCTTTGGTGGTCAGGTTCTGGTTTCTGGCAGTCTGACGGGGTTGTCGCTGCCGATGCGGCATAGCAATTGAGATTGCATGGGTCAACGTGTCGCAGTCTACTTCTGAAAAGCCCAGAGCTGCTTTGCTATCTTTTATTTAAGCCTTGCGGCCTGGTGGGAAGCACCGCATAAAGGCCATTGTACAGCAGCGCCACCGACCGGGAACAATCGAATTTCTCGTGTAGCTGCCATATGACGACGGCGTAACGAGAAGCTCGTGTTTGGCGATACATCCCATATTCAACCTCCCGGGCTGTGCTACGAATGGCGCTGGTGGCAACAGCAGCCACGCTCCGGGTTCTATTTTTGATTTCGCTTCGCACCAATTCTTTTCGACAAGGGATCCGGGGTCTCCTTCTGTTGCCCTTTTTTATTCGCCAAGCTTCCACCTCGAGAGAAAAGTCTCAAATCGCTTTCTAGTCGCTAATCATGACGTCGAATGATCCGCAACGACACCAGAATGGCGAGACGCGGGCCCATATTGCGCCTCGTGTGAATCTGTGGGACGGACAAAAGCGAACAGTAACAGAATGGAGCGGTCTGCACAGGGTAAGCAATTCGAGGCCGTCTATGGAACATCATTGACCCTGCAATACAGGAATCTGAGCTGTGGGCTTCGAACGGCAATTGTTTCATTTACCTCTATGGCAAGGGACTGTGTCATGCAGGCGCATCGTTTCGCGTGGACCTTGCTGCCTTGATTGCGACAGGGTGCCATGCTTTTATCGAGAAATACATGGACAAGCAAGGACATGAGTCCGACCTTCCAAAGACCGATGCCGACTGGACTCGAGTTCGGCCCAATCGAAATGTGCAGCTATATATACAAGCGGTCCCAGGCAGCACGCGCTCAGAAATTGCTCGACAGCATCTTTCGATTCGCAACTTGCTGGCATGGATCACAGGGCTTCCGCTAGTTGGAACTCACCTGGGTGGAGAGATTGTGACGCTGTTTCAAAACATGGTCACCTATCGGCCGCTTGATGCGGACTCTACTGCAGACCTGTTAGTGTATCTCGAGGTCGCTGGCTACCTAGACATGGTGGCACAACCGGATCACGCGCTTGCCATTTTACATGTCGCCGAATACCTCCGTCACCGAGACCTCTATACCCGAGCATTTGTCCACTGTGTGGGCATGGGGGAGCTACTGTATAGAAGCACTGAATACACAGTAAGCATGCAGCTTGCAGTGGAAGACGGCCCGCGCTGACGAGACATGCAGAAAATAAGCCTTATCTCGAGAAAACTTATCAGAAGCGCGCGACAGAAATCAAAAGCGAAGCTAATCAGCGCAACTGAGGACCTAGGCTCGTTTCTCGATGAGGAGCTGTCGGAAAGCCAGCTCGGCCTACCTCTTGGCGTACGTGCCCACCTCGAGAGATTCCGCAGCGCTTTGTTGGCTTTCTACACGGCCAAATTCGGCTATTTTCCACCGAGAGAGTTTGACGCAAAAGTCATCAAGGCGATGCTCAAGGATTTCGAAGCCTTGTACGATCTCCTCGTAGACGATGGAGTAGAAACATGCGGGATGTTTGGTGGAAACAGTGCTGGCGGCTTGTGCACTTTACAGATCATCCGAAGTTTCGACAACCGGAATTCGTTCGAGTCCCGCCAGCATCTTCTGCCTCTCCTCCCCAATATACCCGACGTGCGCAAGACGCGCCGTATGTCCTGGCTTGGCCGAAAAGAAAAAGGAAAGCCAGCCGACCGGCTGGTTGCTCACACGGCGCTAATAAAAGCCTCTAATTGGCGCGAATCATCCTTCAGGAATGATCTTGTGCGAATGTATCGTGAATTCGAAGGCAAGTCATTGGAGTCGCCAGCCAGCAAGGGGGACAAACCAGATGACGTGTCCATCACGGACGCTCGCAAAGTACGCTGGATCCTGATATACGCCATGTGCCAGGTTCTGCGCAGCATTTCGCAACAGGCGCCGCAAGTGGCGGGCGAGCAAGCACCTTACTTTCTCAGCGCGTCCGTTACTGAGCTCCCGCCGTGGAACACGGCCCTCAATACGAAGGTGGATTTACCAATTTCGATCAGTGCGTTGCCAACAATGCCCATGTCTGCAGACGAGCCATGGCAGCCCAGATTCGCAGACGGCGTGGAAATCAAACCAGATATAAACTATCTTGCGCTGACGCACGGTCATGAGCGCCAACAGGCAAATAAGCCGCGGCGCAGGCAGTCAATGCCGGCGGCTCCGTGTACAGTGTCTTCAACGAGACAGTCACCACCTACGTTGGTGTCGGGCAACGTCCTCGCACGTCGTTCAACGATTCGGAACTCCATTAGGCAACGACTACGACCTGTAACCGCAAGCTCTGTAGCTACTGTCACGTCAGCCGCGAGCAAGAGTGCCTACCACGAGATTGTCATAGAAGGGTATGGAAATGGTACCAATGAGGTCAAGCTAGAGCGGCGCAATACTGTTGGATGTGTCAATCCCGAGGCTATTGGATGGCCTCTTGCAATCCCACCCAACGACTCGCGGTCCGCTGAGATTGCTTCACCGGTCGGCGAGCCCGAACCAACTCCAGCCCAGAGCTGGAGTAGCTCTGATAGGAGCAGCAACGCCAGCTCCATTGGAACAATGGAGTCGCGGGCGGTATCGAGTCCGGCGTCGCCAGCCACCGTGACCACTGTGGAGTTTGAGCAGACCGCCGTGGAGCCAGTCATTGTCTGCAACTCCTCGCACAAGAGCCTCACCCAGCGCTACCCGATGAAGTCAGTGCTGGACACAATCAGTCGCACCTCGAGCAAGCGTCGCAATTCCATCGCTAGCAGTGGGGGCAAGGACACGCCCGCTGTACCGCAGTCGCAGCCGCCAATGTCTGGCGGCCTGTCGCGTGCCCCGAGCCTGCGCAAAAGCTTGCTGCCGGAGAGCTGGACGCTGGCGGGGCGCACGACGTTTGAGCAGGACATTGACGAGGAGGACGAGGTTGTGGCGCTGCAATCGGAAGCGGATGAGTGGATGGCGATGCAGGCGTTTCTGTGCGGCGACGAATCGAGCACGGAGATGGCGCACGAGGGAGTCACCCCAGGTTGGGAGCAGTATCATGACTTGGGCGGCTTGACGGAAGTCCGATGAGAGGCGTTATGAAGAAATGCCGGCTTGTCATACGAAGAAAGGAGGACACCAATTTTTACTAATACGCAGCGACGCTGCCATTGCCCAGCGCGAGGCCACCTAGTATCGGCGCCAGATGATACTCATTTGTTTTTTTTTGATTGATTGTTTTCTTTGACTGCCCTGTACCCGATACATTGCTATCGTATCAACTTTGAATGTGTTACGAGGCGTTGCGTCTTTATGTAGCATGATACCAAGAAGACAGGTCTCGTTGGGGAGGGAGCTATTTCATCTTTTCAAACAGGTTGATTTGAAAATAGTCAAGTATTGAATAATGTTATAAGCACCCCGAACGTGCTTTATATGCCCGTCCTACATGCCCGGCTCATACACGGAACGGCCGTAAACATTGTGAGCGACTGCTGTGAGCAGCTTTGGACCACTTCTCGTGCGTGATACGAGCCATAGTATTGCGTGATTGACGAGAGGAAGGGCCAAGTCTTCATGACCGAGATGGATAAAACAGTGGTATATAGCGTAAATTAGTCATAACAAGGTACATATAATGTAGTTTTCTTTGTATTCTTCTACTCCTCTTTCACATGGGAGGCAGCCTCCATTCCCCGTAGAATGTCACCCCCAAGGGAGTAAATCATCCAGGTCGAGCCGACAAGCCAAGCGCCGCTGCAGAAGGAGAGTTTGTTAGCCAAAAGAAACAGATTTGCGCACAGATTTAGGCGAGGGATTTTTGGCAAGACTTACTTGGGAATAATCCATAGAAAGATGAGGCTGGAGAGGTCATTATGGCCAATATTGTCGAAGCCGCTGTAGTATTCGTTGAGCCCTGTAAAGCAAGAGGTTGTCAGCCGAGGCTTCTTTCGTTGCCCGTTTGGGCGTTGCGCCCCTCCCTCCCCAAAGAAGGAAACCATACAGTAAAGGATCGTCTTGGAGAGCGTCATGACGGCCGCGCTAAAGCCAACCAAAACAGCCTGCGCACCGCGGCGGCCCGTCACGGCCCTCTTGCCGTCCACGCCGGCCACGTCGACTGCCTTTGCGAAGAAAGCCCAGGCGTAGACGAGGTACATGACGGTCTCGACGGCGTTGAGGGCGCCCTGGGCGGCGGTGAAGCCGCTCTTTGCGTGAAAGGCCTTCCAGCCGTAGACGTGGTCGACCTCGCCGTAGAGCTTGTACGGTGACCAAAACGGCCAGTGCAGCCAGCCGTGCTCCATGGTGTGCGGGCGGCCGAGCACGTAAACTGTATCCCAGATGACGAGCGGCAGCGAGACGCCGAGCCAGAAGAGCGTGGGCGCGTCGGGCGCGTGCGACCAGCCGCGGGTGGTGGTGGTGGTGGTGGACGAGGACGAGGTGGTGGTGGTGGTAGAAGGTTTGGCGAGGGACTTGCGGCCGGCCGAGGTGCGTTTGCTGGCGGCGGCGGCGGCGCGCGTTGGCGATGAGGGTGTCGCGGGGGCGGGGGTCTCAGGGACGGCGCTGCCGGCGCGCGATGACGAGGAACGGGTGCTGACCATGATGGGACGCGGCGAAGGCTGGTAAACGGGTAAACGGGGGGCGCGGCGATGCAGAATTGGAGAAAGGAATCGAAGCGCGTAGGGGCAGGGAGGGGTGTGGACCGATACGCGCAGACAAAAGACAAAATTGAGAAAGAAAAAAAAAAAAGAGGATGGATGCGGTGGGCAAGTGGTTTGTTGATGATGGAACGGATGAGGGGAGGGGGGGGACCAGCGCGATCCCTGGGGGGTTATTAGGTAGGTAGGTACGTGAGAGTGGGCTTACTTATTAGCAGCAGCAGCCAGCATCAAGACGAGGTGGCGAGGGGCTTTGGGCATCCGCTCCGCGCGCAACATAAAATCATCGTGTTTACTTTTTGCTTTTATTGACCCCGATGCGACCCTTGCAATAAGCCGCAAAGGAAAGGACGACCTATCTACTTGGGCTAGCCCACTCACTGCGCGCGGTTGTGTTTCGCGCGGTTCTTCTCATATTAAACAACGTCCAATTATACCTGAAGACGCAAATAAGCACAACTTTTTGGTTTCTTGACCACGACACTGTCTCAATTCTCTAGCTAGCTATGCTTGTTCTGCCTGTCTGTCTCTTAGTTGCATAGAATCTCCAGCAAGACCCAAAGGTGAGACGCGGTCGCAACCGTCCCGGTGCTCTCACGAGCATCCAAAAATGCGGGGGGGGGGGGTTGCCCATCTTCTTTCTTTTCCGGAGGCAGCAAACTGCTTTCTACCATCTCCCCCAAGCCTATCAGTGGCTGCGATTGGAATTATTTACTGGTGAGACAGGGAGGCGGCCTGGGACGAGAAAATCGACGACAATCACCCCCCCC
>JARJPP010000067.1:0-121178 GCA_030782485.1 Beauveria brongniartii
ATATAGTATATTTTTAATATATTTTACTAGTATATGTTTTTTTTAAACTTTAAAAATCTATAGAAAAATATCTAAAAGATAAAAACCTATAAAAGACTTTATATAGAGTATATTAAGTAAAATATTAAATTATATCTATTTTTATATACCTTTAGTATATAGAGTATATTTAAAAAGTATATTAGAAAGTAGTGTGTTTTTCTGCTTTTTAGTAGTAAATGCCTACTAAGATGTGGGTAGTGCTAATAAGTGGGTAGCTGATGTTACCGGTTACCTACCTAGCCATACCTGCTCTATATAACGTAACGGTTAGTGTTAGACCTACTGGTCATCTAGTTCTATTATCCCTGTGGACGGTTATGACTAGTGACTTGTTAATTATAACGAGTCCTCTGTTCGAGACTATGTTAATAGTTAAGAGGATCGCAAGGCTACGTGCACTACTACTAACAGGTCTACAGATGATAGTAACGTAATGATTAATTCTCCTCCTACTACCTAGAGCTATAGGTGACTTATATAGCCATACATACAGCACGTGCACGTTACTGCAAGTAACAACAGCCGTGCTAGTATCGACGTAACAGTTAGCGACCACGCTATAAAAGGATAGTTAGTGCTTTAAAAACAAAATAATACTATACTACATTTAACCAAAACAACATCTTATAGCTTAAACGCCACATTAAGAATAAGGTTCGCTTCTTATTAAGGCTCGCTTTAGCTTTAACCTAAGTTACGTCTTAGATTAAAGTTTGATGTTTAAGAGTATAATTTTTCTGTTAGCGCTGGCAACGGCTGTTAAGATAATCACACGGCCTATTAATGTAGGTGCTCTATTTGGGATTTAAAAGAGGAAGTATGATCTTGTCTCACAGCCTTTTAGAACCAATATCTTGTACCCAGCCAGCAACTATATACAGTTGAGTTAATTCTGAAATTGATACACTGCTTATTATAATGGCAGAGGGACCCGAGTACCTCATTTTGAAGCCAGGTGTCGGATGGATCTCTGGAGAATATTGGAAAAACCTCCTTGGCGCCGCTGTCAAGTATCCCTTCATGCCTCTACGGGACTACGTCCCAGACGATCCGCCGTACATGCAGTACGCTCCCGACGAGCGTCTGTTTGACGACATGGTCCTCAGACAGAACATCCAACAGACAAAGTCCGGCCACTTCTCTGTCACCGGACTGGGAGAATTACGTACCGCGGAGTCAGCAAATAATCAGCTCAACCTCCAAGGCAAGCTTATCTACATCAAGAGTCTTCAACAGCACGATGCACATTGGGAGAATATCATCAAAATCAAGACATTCCGTCAAAAAGTTACCAAATGGCTTAGAGAAAGGACAATGTTCGGATTTGGGGCTCCGAAACATCAAGTCTGTCTGGTGGTTGGTATTTTGTTGTGCCAAGACGTGTCAGTTGCAATTTCAAAAGAGGAGGAGACAAAGTTCGAGGCAGGAGGCCAGCTTCCGCTCGGTACTGTCGCTGAAGCAGTAACAGCGAGCCGTGGGGCTCCCATTCAATTGAAGGGGGCAGGAAACGTGGTTGGAGGGGCTTCTACAACGACGGCCGGAAAGAAGTACTTTGGCATCAAAGGGAAAGAGATTCAAATTTTTGGTTTAGAACTCAGAATTATCTCTCTTAGAGACGGCGCTCTTTCTTTGTCCGATGATACGCCCAAGGCCAGACTCAAATTGATGGCAAGGAGTGTGCTGTCCGGATTCCAGCCTAGTGATCTGGAGTTAAGAAAACTTGGCCGTGAAGATTGGGACGTGTTGTTGAAGGATGAGCCTTAATCCTGGTTTAGTGATTGTCGACGCTAGCTGCTGTAGAGCTCGCAGTAATACATATATATTCATAACCTTATCCATATATATACATACATACATATGAATAGAAGTCTTATGAATATATACCTAGGCATACATATGAAATAGCATCACCCTGGTAGGTAAATTTTCTGACGTTGTTTGTTACGTGGGATGTCTGTGGTAATTACGCCACCAAATGACTTAACCAAACCAAATTCTCACATAGTGGTGAAAACCAATGTGCTTACTTCATGGGCGTTGTTCGAGAATTTGAGCTTGCAAATCTTGTTAGTTACTTCACCACCGACAATGCAGGCTCGAACAATACTTTGCTGAAGTCACTGGCCCAAAACCTTCTTGTTGAATATGGCGCTCGATTCGATTCCAAAAAGCGATGGATCTGATTCCTCGGCCACGTTATCAACCTCTCGCTCTCTGCATTCCTCTTTGCAGACAACAAGACAGCTCTCGAAGGAGTTATTAAAGAAGCAATTGAAGAAGAGGAGGAGGGATCCGTTTGTTAGCTCGTCGAGAGACTCAAGACCTTGAGAGGTTCAAAAGGCAAGATGAATAAGAAGAATGATTTCGCTAGATGGAGGAGTATTGGCGGGCTCGGCAAGCTGCACAACATCGCCATATATATCAAGGCCTCTAATATCCTAAGCTATTATTGGCATCAGTTGTCGCCGAATTTGGAGCTTGGTATTGGCAGCGCCACGCGCTGGAACTCATGGTATCTACTGATCAGACGCGCTGTTAGTAAACGGAGCGGGGTTATGGAGGTCTGCCGACGTCATGCAGAAGACTTCGGTAACGGCCAAGATATATTAACTGAGGAGGCATGGGAGCAACTTAAAGGCACAGCTAAAAGTGTCTTTAGCCTCGGCCATACCAGGTACCGACATCAAGTCGCTAACGGTAAAGTTTTGTGGAAAGGGCTTGCCGAGGTTCTACGCCCTCGGCAGGATTTTGCGTATCACCGCTACCAGGTGATTATTAGACGATTCTCCTAGGAGTAGCAACATGACCCGCCCCCGTTTATGCAGGAGTATACTAAATTAAATCGAGACATTATAAAAGCTACTTAAGAGATAGTACTTTATATTATTCTTAGCCTAGTATTATAATAATAGGTTAAGTATAAGGGTTTAGAGAGATTTATTTAACTTAACTAATAATCTTAATATAAAGAGGAAAGATTAAAAATCTAAAAAGAAGAATTATCTAAGCCTCTTTAATTATATTTATAAGTCTACTTTATTTAGTTAAATAAGTAACTATTACTAGTAAATATTATAAGTTAATAATTATAATTATATAATAAAGACTATTATTTAAGTCTCTTTTAAGGTCTAACCTATAATAATACTCCCTTTCTTAAATAGTAAATAGTACCTACTAGACTAGTACTAGTCTAATAACTAGTACTAGTCTAGCCCTTATAATTAGTAAATATAAGGGAGTGTAAGTGAATAAATCTACTAAAAAAGTGGGGCGCTTACGAGTTACTTATTGGTCACTTACACTGGTCCTGGACTTTTTTCTAACCCTGATTATGAGTGATTACCCATTATTATGGGTGATGACCATTCGTCAGCTGGCAGCCGAACTGATTCAAATGCGCCCGCTTTTGTGGACTGTGAGGATAATTTTGTGGCCCCCAAGCCAGCCACGATCAGTCATGGTATTTCTCCACGGCAAGGACTACCAACGATGCTCGAGTAAGTAGTAGAAAGATTGGGGAAATGGGTTAGATGGCGTTCATGTACGTGGCGCGGCTCGCCAGCTAGCAAACCATCAACCCCTCAATCTTGGGCTGAAGCCTTGCAAAGGCGACATGGCGTCCGAAGATCTTGATTAAAACTGTGGCAGTCGCCAACGTCCCGGCCCCGCTTCTTGGAGCCGATTGACAGGTTGACAGGCGACAAATTATCGACGCTAGCCCTCTGTTGTGGACTCAAGACAGGGACGTGGAGTCGTACACCAGCATAGCCCTTGCACAGATGTGCCTGGGAATATTGGGGATACGAGTCAACAGAATGTGCCCAATCACGGCGGCAGTGCCAAGTTTGTCGATGAAGGGATCGACGCTTTTTTCCAGTCGACCAGAGATTAGACGGCGGCCAGAGGATTTTGCCATATTATGACGCAGAAAAGCTGACAAAATCGAAATATCCGCTTGTTGTCGAAGCCCAGTTGCCATCTGGGTAGGCACGTCCGAGAAGCGCCCATTATATTGACATGGGTATTTATCCACACGAGTCATTTCCGCCGCCGAATAGTGAGACTGGAGTATGTATATACGGGGGCAAGCTCATAAATTACCGGTTGATTTTACGTGTTCGACATTGGGGGCCAAGCATGAATTTGCTATCAGCTCCACTGACACGGAGAATAGAAACAGACACCAAGGGAGACGCAAGGCAATCAGTTGCGTACAGAAGAAAATAAGCCGCAAAGCCACACCCCAGATGGCCGCGCGTGGATACATTCAGCCTTGATGTAGACCCAAAAAACACATACAAATGAATCTAGACATCATTTACACTCCTCTACTTCTACAAAAAACGACGCCCCTGTCCGCGGTCAACGCTTTTCCTAGCCAGGGCCACTGTTTACCAACCTCTTCTCCGTTTATTGTTGGGAAGAAGAAAAGAACAGTGGCGACTCATGGAACAACAGCCCGAGCGTGAGGCGGCCAACGCCGCTTCCACGAGCTCCTCCTCTAGCAACGAGGGTGCGACGGTGGAAGACGGCCCTCCCCAGCTCGGCGACCAGGATAAGACACGGTCCGAGTATATTGTGCCCGATATAAACAGCTTCGGACCACCACCAGATGGTGGCACTGTGGCCTGCCTGGCCGTCCTCGGCGGCTTCTGCACGGTATTTGCCAGTTTCGGGTGGATCAACTGTGAGTACTCGAGGAATGGACAGCTTCTCGATTCTTTGGCAGAAGAGATCTGACGATAATGGCACAGGCATTGGCATTTTCCAAGACTACTACAAGTCGAATCTGTTAAAGGGGTATTCGCCAGGTACAGTGGCATGGATCCCATCCACCGAGTCCTTTATGCTGTTCTTCGGGGTACGTCCTGTGACTATGGCCAAATACCAGACATAGTGTAATTTTGACTCTAGATGGACAGGGCCCCCTTGTGGGCAAACTGACCGATGAACTCGGCCCTCGAATCCCAATCTTGATAGGCTCCTTCTTGCACATCTTTGGCCTCATGATGACATCCATCTCGACACAGTACTACCAGATCTTCCTAGCCCAAAGCGTCTGCAGTGCCTTGGGTTGCTCGTTTCTCTTCTACGCGTGTAAGACGATTCTTTTCTTCTGGTCGTTCACTGTCTCTTTGCCAACTTTCAACAGCTATTGCCGCCATCGGCACCTGGTTCAACCGACACCGAGCGCTCGCTTTCGGCATCATCACAGCTGGATCCAGCACTGGAGGTGTCGTGTTGCCAATCATGGTCAACCATTTGGTCGACCAGATTGGATTTGGCTGGGCCATGCGGTGCACAGCCTTTCTGATGCTGGGGATACTCGTCGTCGGCAATCTGACGATCAAGTCTCGACTCCCGCCACTTAAGCGAAAATTTAACATCAACGACTTCCTATCACCCTTTTCGGATCGACCCTTTTTATTCCTCAGTATTGGTGGATTCATCATCTACCTAGGCGGATTCCTCCCGTTCAACTTCATCATCACACAGGCAAAGGCAGAGGGCATGTCACCGCAACTAGCCATGTACATGGTCTCGATTGTCAATGCAGCATCGTATGTATATACTCTTTTCCTATGAGACTATTTGTGTGCGCTAAAACATCATTGACAGAACTTTTGGCCGTATCCTTCCGGCTCATTTTGGTGACAGATATGGCGTCTTCAACGTCATGATTATCTTCGCCTCCCTCAGTGCCGTCTTCACACTGGCAGTATGGCTTCCTGCACGGTCCAATGTGGCGCTCATCGCCTTTGCCGTGTTGTATGGCTTTACTTCTGGCTGCACGCTTTCCATCATCCCCGCCATGGTAGCCTCGATCTCCCCTGACATTTCCAAGATGGGGTCTCGAAACGGTTCCCTCTATGCCTGTGCAGCTGTTGGTGTTTTGTTTGGCAATCCGATTGCAGGAGCCATTGTGAACCGACAAAACGGCCAGTATACGGGATTGATTCTCTTTTGCGGAGTCACCCTGCTGGTAGGGACTGCGTTTGTTGTCCTCGCTAGGCATGCCCTTGTTGGGTTTAAAATTCTCGCTAAAGTCTGAAGAGACCAAGTAACACTTTCAACCGCCGTCTGTGACACGCCATTTTTGTCTAGTACTACAATAACTGTAAGAGGCTGCTCGTCTCGCCGCTCTTGCGGTGATAGATATCATACAGTCAACGAGATCAGTTTCGGCGAGCTTGGCAGTGAGTGTCCCAAGTGTAGTCTGTATGCTGGCGTTATACAGAAACTAGATAAAGAAACAAATAGTAGCCGTGATACGAGAGCGTTGGGGAGCTAGCCGCACCGATAGTTATAAGAATTCCTCAAACCACACAATACCTCGCATTATTAGCGTCGCGCCCGGCTTACACCATCCACCAACCAAAGATGCTTCTGTCGCCCAATGTGTTTCCTCAAATCGTAGAAGATGGTTGAAGTTTATTCTCTTCTCTTTTCGTCGGCCGGTCTCAATGCAATATTTTTCCCGCTTCTGCTCCGAGATGGGTTGATTGCAGATTGAGACCAGCGTCTAGCAAATGGATGCAGACCACATCAGTCGCAGCCACGGCCAGCCCAGCAAGCCACAGCCTAAAGAACGACTGCGATGATGTAGATCAGAGCATCGATAACCACATGCGCGGCCGGCATTTTTAAATGAAAATTTACCGGATCTGTCACGCCCAGAGACTCGATGCCACCCCGCCTCTGCTAGAAGGCAACTTCAGCAATACTGAATGTGTCCGTGCAGCGCAACATCGAAGCCGGTTTACAGTGTGCTGACCTATACAAGTTAGAACCACGAAATGAATCTCTTGACTTATGGGGCTGTGGCAGGCTTTCCCATCAACACTACAATAAATGTACGTACCTTAATGTTCGAAGATGGGGGGACACTTGAACAAATCAGCGGCTTTGAGATATACATCCAGTTTTCAGTATTACAGCAGGGAAATCGAGCTTGGCGCATACTTGCGACGCACAATCATTTTATTTCCCGTCGCATCTCAGCGATTGACGGAATTGTTGCGAGTGGCAACAATCGGGTAATGATGAAGGGGCTGACAGCACATCAGCTCTTATGTTGCATTCTTCAACATGCATCTGTGACCGAATTGCCCTCTGCAATGTCCGACACCCAGGAACCTGCAATCCGTGCGGCCGTGGTTTTCTCAACGGCGTCCGCTATCCTCGACGTCCTTGCCCGCCAGCTAGACTAGATGAAGCAAAAGCCCTGTGAGAGGATTGCCGAGAACGGGAGCGGGTACGTTATTCCATTTTCGTCATTTTGCGAATGAGTAAAAGAGCCCAAGACACACGCCGCCAACCCATCCCCACGGAAATAACGGGACGTCGCGCTTCGGCCTGTTGGCCCATGTCGGCGCGCCCTGTTTTCCCTGTTTACGGGTCGCACGCCGGACAATTTCATATGCCGCAGCCACATCAGGGCAGGCAATCCCAGTCTCTTTTCTTCTTGCATTGCGAGTGGAACCACAAGACACTGATCATGATTCAAGGCGAGAAAGCGTTGTGAAACCCCCGCGTGGGCGGATAATCCCGAGCTCCGCACAGAATGCGATGTTATATATATATATATACGAGTGGCGGCATCCCGCGTGTTGAACATATTGTCATCACGAGTTGTAAGACCTTGCTTATATAAAAGATAAGCAACTTGCACAGCCCAATCATGACCAAGCCTCACCCCTCGGACGTCTTCTTCTTCAGCTGCCCCCGGACGCTGGCCAACCTCCTCGTCAAGCTGCTCTCGCAGCAGCAGGGCTGGAAAGGGTCAGGCTGCTACTTTCACTCTGCGCGCATGTACGCAGTCGAAAATTTTAGCTACTTGGTCGACGCCGAGGCGCCGCCGGAGAAGCGGCAAGAGTTCGTGCGGCAGTTCCGCGAGGGCTTTGCCAAGATGGAGGCTGCCCGGGAGAAGGCTCACAGAAATGTAAGTGTACTGCCTCATCCTCCTCGTCTTTGCAACGGAAAAAAAGGCATAAAGGGTATTTCAGAGCTTATTCTGACAAAATTCTAGGGTGACGCCTTCTTCCTCAAAACCACTGCGCGCAATCTGGAAACCATCTTCCCTGTACGAAGCCACCAAGAACGGCCAATTCGCCGCCGAATTCACACTCGACGACGACGCTCCGCCCGCCGCGCACACCAACCCCACGATGCTGGCCGACACCTACCTCGTCTCCTTTGTGCCCATCTTCCTCGTCCACCACCCCGCCCTCATGGTTGACTCGTGGTTCCGGGCCTCGACGCGCGCCAGCCACCCGCCCGACCCTTGCCTCACCACGCGCGCGCTGTACGACTGGTACGCCGCAAGGCTCATAACCGCCACGTCGGACGAGGAGCAGTCGCCGCCGACGCCGACGCCGGGATGTAAAGGGGTGCCAATCGTGGTGGACGCCGACGATGTGCTCGAAGGAGACACGGTGGCTCGACTCACGGCCATTATTGGCATGGATCCCGCGCAGGTGCTGCGCGAGTGGGAGGCGCAGTCGACAGAGGTCATGGTTCCCTTGGACAAGAGCTACATGCAGGACCTATGTGACTCGACGGGCATCGACACGTCCAAGAGCGCGAGGCGGCTGGACATCAAGGCCATGTAAGGAGCTGGCGCGAGACATACGGCGAGGAGGTAGCTGAGTACATGGTCAAGGTGACGGAGAGCTATTTGCCAGATTACGAGTACATGAAGAGTAAAAAAATGTGAAGAGCCCCGGGGGTGGTGTTCTTTTGTAGAAACTGGCAAATACCAAATGAGACATGCATAGCTATCTGATTAGGGGTAGAAAAGGATCCGTTTCACATGTTACAACGCTCAACATCTTTAGAATGTATGGCCGAGGGCAGATTAGATACTCTTGAGTAATCATGTCCGATACGCACTCCATGAAGTATCACCACCTGCTGCTCGGCCCTGTGTCTTTTTTTTAATGTGCCATAAACACGATATAAATTTCCTGGGCCTTGTGTCCTTCTTCTTTTCTTTCAATGTCATAAAAACGGTACAACTTCCCTACCCAAGGTTCGTATAATTACAAGACTTCATGAGCCGAGTAAAGCGTCAAACGCACGCCCAGGTACATGCTCCGTCGCACAATGAATACTTTCCGTAGCAGTTGCAGGTTTCACCGGCGGTCTCTCTAGTTTCTCACAGCCATTTCATTCATCAATTAGGCTCGATGTTAGAGATTGTATTTCGCAAACTGAAACTGCCCTTTTTTTTTAACGGCTTTATCCTTCTTCGTCAACAGAACAAATCACTGCTATACGTGCTGGGCTTGGGGATGCTCGCTCTCGCTGATTTGGCTGCCCACCTCGGACCAGCTGGCCGGAGTCAACATGCCGTCCGTTTCACTAATGACATCGTATGGGTTGCCGCCTTCGCCCGCGTGCGACGACGAGCGCGTCTCGTTGGCCAGGTCCTCGCCGGAGCCCACCAGAGACACGGAGTCGGTCGGCGTCAGCTCGCCCTCGCTGATGACTTCAGCCTCGGAGACGGGTGCTACGGGGGTAACGGGCAGCGGCGAATAAAAGCCCGAGTCACGCGCCCAGGCCTGGATGGAGGCGTACGCCTCCTCGGGAATTTCGCCGGCGGGCAGGGCCTGCTGGTGCAACTGTCTCTGCACGGCGGCGGGATGCGGCAGGGTCTCGGTACCGAAATCGATGAGTGACGGCGACTCAGCCTCCATAGTGGCCGTCGTGGCCGTTTGTCGATCCTCTTCGCGTGTGGTGGCGCTGTAAATGTCGCTCTGGCTCTCGTGTATCAGCCTGCCGGTGCCGAGGCCCATGTTGCCGAATTCTTCTGGATCAATGTGCTGTTCGTCGCTAAACGGGTTCGAGCATACGGCGGCGGCGGAAAAGCCGCGGGCACCCTCACCACGATGTCGCAGCTGGCTAGCGCCAGCCCTCGTATCTGTCCCGCTGACAACGTAGGCGCTGGATTCTTCGCTGTTTACCGGCTTTAGGAAATCATCGAATGAGGTGCCCCTGAAAGCCTCTGGGCGGTCTTGGATGGCAAGCGGGGTGGCAAAACCGTCCTCCTTTTCCGCGTGCTTGGTGAGTTCATCCTCGACCTGCTTCTGTAGCCGGACCGAGTTCCAGTACATCAGCTCCTCGCGCTGGCTCCGGCGGGTAGCTTCATCAGCGTCAACGCCGGGCTCGGCGCCCGCACCGCGCCTCGACTCGAGGAATCCATCAGCGTCCTCTGGTCTATTATATATGGGCTCGCGCTCCGGCGGGTTGATGCCGTCGCCGAGGGACTGCAGCGCCATGGCGATGCGGCGACGGACGTCGTCGGTGTAGCGGCGCACCTCGGGCGACTCATAGATGGCGATGGCAGTCGCGATGACGGCCGATACGGCGACGACGGCGC
This sequence comes from Beauveria brongniartii, assembly GCA_030782485.1. Classification (NCBI taxonomy): domain Eukaryota; kingdom Fungi; phylum Ascomycota; class Sordariomycetes; order Hypocreales; family Cordycipitaceae; genus Beauveria; species Beauveria brongniartii. The sequence continues at coordinate 10,427 of JARJPP010000067.1, forward strand.
CCGAGGCGAGGATGACATGGTTGACGGCAGGCATAGCGAGGGACGAGGCCGACGATGGTCGATTGGGTGGTGGGGTTTGGTGTGACAAGCGGGCGGCGGGGCACAGAAGGGTCCTGGCTCTCTTGATAGGAATGAGACTGCAGGAGGATGGAAGGAATCTATCCAGAGGGATATGTGTAACTTGAGACGATAAGGAATTCCAGGAGAAGCCTGCGCCGGCTTCACATGGCAAAGTTGCAACAGGTAGAATGGTTGAGGATGGTCACTGGTCAAAGAGGCGTGATTGCGTATGCCCTGTCGTTGGCGCCTCCTCATTCGCCACCCTTCTTTACAGGGCAGAGGCAGCCCGCCCGCCCCTCTCGTTGCCTTGTGGGTTCGGTGGCGTGGCTTCGATAATAAAGCCGCCTGATTTGTGAATTACAAAATATTCTGAAATCATATTTCTTTCGACAACCGAACTCTGTTTACAAGGAACGTGAAACAACGTAAGAATTGAAAAGTTCCGTATTACTGTGCATGCATGTCAACATGATATGTGCCACGTGCTACGGCACTCGATATCATCACCAGCATGACGAAAATAATGAGCACATAATTACTGCTTGATAAATGAACCTAGGATGCAACCAAAGCCTCCATAGAGCGCCTCGGCCCGCCTCTGACGCGTTGATTGAAGGATATAGCATCTACCTATGCGCTGCGGTGCTCACAGTGAGAAGCGCTTGCGCCACCCTAGACCATCTGACGTGGTTTACATCCGAGGAACTAGAGAAACCATTTGACTGGAGGACAAAAACAAGGATAAATGAGAACGTCTTTTGGAACACCCATCGATGCAGAGATGCGCAAAACTGGCAGGCATCCTGTTTCCATATCCCGACTCTGAGATGATGACGGACCGACTTAGAACGCAGCAACCCCGATCGCAAGTCGAGCCTCCCAGCCAAACCAGCCCACCGCCCTCTATTGCTCGCCTAAGCCTTGTCATTGGTTATACGACGATCCTGCTCGTCATCCCAACATGGCAACCCATCCATACCATCCTCTCCGCCCCCACGTTTCCCCCACCCCCAACTCGCTGCAGCTGCTCACACCGACAAAACCCCGATGCCGAGGACACGAGACCGACAACTACCCAACTACCTAGTTGGTCGCCTGTTACAACAAGACGTTTACCATTTCCGTAGTTGAAAAAGTCTTGACTTGTTGCCCCAGCACAGGCCCAAGACAAAGAGCTGGACCAAGCCACTTACACCATAGTGGCCACTTTCCGCCTCCGCTCGCTTTGCTTTTTCAGACATTGCTTTGATGAGTTCCCCCTTCAACAACTGAAGAATTGACTGGAGCAAAAGTCGACAATGGGACGCTCTTACACTTATGGTATCGCGCTTTTTGCAGCAATCGGCACCTTTCTCTTCGTACGTCAATCTCATCCTCACGTCCCCCCTCCCCATTAACCAAATCCAGGGCTTCGATACCGGCATCGCAACAACAAGTAAAGCCAACGCCTCTCTTTCTCAACCACGAACCGTTCACTCACTTTTCTTCTTCTGTTGGCAGCGATCGCTCATCAGAGCTGGATCGACTACATGAAACACCCCTCGGCCAGTCTCACCGGCGCAGTAGGCCTCCTCAATCTGCCCTCCCAAGCCTACCACCACCAACTAACAATGGCAAATGTCAAGGTCGTCGCCGTGTACATTGCCGGAGAGGCCCTTGGCGCGCTCACCCAAACCATTGTCGGCGATCGCATGGGCCGTATCCGCTTCATGCAGTTTCTCTGCGTCCTCGTCACCGTTGGTACCGCCAACCAGACTGTTGCCGTCCACATTGCCATGTTTCTTCTCGGTCGCGGCCTTGCCGGTTTCGCCGTCGGGTAACGTTTTCCTTCTTTTTCTTTTTCTTCTTCTCCCTTCCTTTCTTCGAGAAACTTCATCTTTAACTAGACTGTCTCCTCACAGCGGCATGGTGTCCACTGTTCCCATCTATCTCTCCGAGATGGCGCCTCCGCAGCAGCGCGGCCTGATTGGCAGCATCTCGGGCTGCGGCATTGCCCTCGGCACCATGGCCTCCAACTGGGTCGGCTACGGCTGCTCCTTTTTGCCCTACGGCCAGACCCAGTGGCGCGTGCCGCTCGGGTTGCAGATCCCCTGGGGCGTGCTCATGCTGGTCGGGCTGGCCACGTTTATGCCAGAATCACCGCGGCAGCTCGTGCGTCGGGGCCGCGAGGGTGAGGCACGGCGCGCGTTTGGCAGGACGAGGCGGGAGTTGACGTTGAGCGAGGTAGAGCAAGAGTTTGACGCGATGAAGATGCAAATTACGTTCGAGATGGGGCGCGAGGTCGAGTCGTACAAGGAGATATTCAGGCTCTATCGACGACGAGCCATGGTGTAAGTGCGCGCGCCGCGACTGGGCTTGACCGGATGATTTTCACTGACGCTGCATAGATCAATTGCTGTGCAAACCATGACGTCGCCCACCGGTGTAAACGTTGTTCAGTATTATCAGAGTAAGCCGATTTTGCCTAGACCCCCTTTCTCTTGTCTTCAGCTTTGTGCTGAAAAGACGCCCACGCAGCTATTATATACAGGAGCCTCAGCCTGAGCCCCTCCACCATCCTCGCCCTGGCTGGCGTATACGGCACCATCACCTTTGTCTCCAACGTCCTCACGACCCGGTACCTAGCCGACCAATGGGGTCGTCGCAACATGATACTCTCCGGCCTCTCCGGCGTCATCCTCGTCGAAATCTACACCGCCGTGATGCAGCGCCGCTTTCAAGACTCGAGCAGCGCAACTGGCAAGGGCTTCACCATTCTCGGCATCTACCTATTCGCAGTCATCTACTGTATGCTCAAAAGAACTGTTCTGTTTCCACTCTTTGGGGGTAATTGTGTACTAATTCGACGCAGACGGCATGCTCAACAGCACCACCTGGCTCTACGGCGCCGAGGTCCTCCCCATTGTAATCCGCAGCAAAATCATGGGCATCGCCTCGGCCTCTCACTTCATCGTCAACGTCGCCGGTACGTTGAATCTCCCTTTTTCCTGTCCTCCGCCCCCGTCCCTTGGCCTATTTGAACTGTTGCCAAACAACCCACGTAGTCACCGAAGCCGGCCCAACCGCATTCGCCAAAATCCGCGAGAATTACTATTACGTCTTTGTCTGCTGCACAACCTTTTTTCTCATCGTGGCCTACTTTTTCTTTCCGTACGTGTTCCTGTCTTTTTCCTTTCGGAAAGAAACCAAAACGGTTGGTTTACTCATCCTGCGACAGAGAAACACGCCAGCAGACTCTCGAAGAAATCGCGGCTGCCTTTGGTGACGACATCGTTGCTGCCGACCCTGGCAAGCCCGCCAGCTTGACGCCAGGAATCAAAGCTCACCTTGTTGAGGATAATGGTGCTTCAACTGACCACCACGAAATCCGACGAGTTTACTGAGCCTACTGTTATATGTCACTCAGCGGGATCGATGTGGCCGATCTGCTGTCGGTTTCTTCATGAAAATCGATTATTCAGTTCCGCCATATTCGCATGGTGTTAATTGCGTGTGCCTAGCAGTAAGCTCTACGTACATAGCCATACGCAGTTTAGAGAACAAATACAGGTACATGTGTAATTTCGAGTCATCAATTGACAAACTGGATTCCGCCTTGGGAGCAGACCCCGAGACATGAATGACTATCAATATGTAATGGAGTTTAGTTTTCCGGGAATAGATGACTAATTAATACTAGTGCTTTCTCTCTTTTTCACTCTCGCTCACTCTTATGATAAATGTCAAAGCGAAAATGGGTGTGGTGTCGACAAAAAGAAAATAACGAGGCCAAAACAAAGATTGGGTGCAGAAATCGCGACGAGCCGAGCAACAGACAAATAAGGAAACCAAATAGAGAGAAGAGCTCAAGCTAGATACCTCGCGGTGCACACCAAAAAAACTCCTCAGACCAAACCCTCTCCAGTTCCTTCTTTCACGAGATGAAACGACAAAAATATCAGAAATCACGACTCCCAATCTCTCTGCATCTTTTCCATGACTTTTCCTTCAGCTTTCTGCTCCTCATTTATATATATAGCCTGTTTTCAATCAAGCATCTTCGAAAATGATGTGACTATTCTCAATAACAAACTGCACAGCAATATTCTTGGCGTGCATGTCCAACATTTCCCGCTCGATGCTCAGGTCGCGCATGATGGTGGGCGCAAAGACAACCGCCAAATTCTTGGGCGACATGAGGTTCTCGGATTCGCGCTGGGCCACGCGCTGCAGGTGAAACATGAGGAACTCGAGGCAGTCGCGGTGGCTCTGATGCATCGAGTCGAATGTCTTGCGCAGTTGCGCGCAGCGCTCTGCTTCTTCGGAAATGGCTGCAAATAGTTAGTACACCAAAGCTCAAAGACGATAAAATGACAACATACCATTCGACTCTAATACACGGTCATAGACATCAAATGTCAACAGTGGCATTGGCAGCTTGCGGAAATACTGCTTCAGCACACTCGTCACCGCAGTGATATCCAGATCTGGATCGGAAATGTCAAAGTTCTCGCTCTTCTCAAAGCCCTCCTTGATCTGGTTGACCTGGGAGTTGCCGCCAGTCTTGCGGTAAATGCCCTCCTGGTCCATGCCACGTAGCTCGACCTCTTCGATGCAGCGGCTGACGACACTAGGTATTTGACGACGCTCATACTCGACACGCTCGCTGAGCTCAGAGCCAAACAAGGTTGTGGGCGGTTCTGCTGCGAGCGGTGTCGAAACTGTGTTGGCAGATACAGACTTGGGCATGTTGGCCTTCTTGCCAAAGAACCCAAAGCTCTGTTGCTTATTAGCGGCGTTGGGGCCACCGGGGGGAACACTGGATGCCGAGGACATGTCCGCCTGTGTGACGGTCATGTTGTAAGGCAGACCAATATTATCAGCAGTCAAGCCGCCAGGTTGTCCACCCATTTGACCTGGGCGATCGCGTTCGTTTTGTTGAAAGGCGACAACAGCGCGGTTGACACCCTTGGCGACGTTTTGAGCCATTGTCTTGGAACCTTTCTTCCAGTTAAACTTCTTCACCTGACCCTTGCGCACCTGTACCACCGTAGGACCAGACTCGACAATGTGTTCCTCATCGGCAGGTACAAGGGTAGCACCCGTGGTCATGCTGGCGGTGTCAAGGTTGGCGTTGGAGGTCGCGGCGCCGCGGTGGCTGTAAATGCCTAGTCCATTGGATGGTGACCGCAAGTCGCCTGCTTGCGACTTAAAACGTTCTTGGATCTGGTGCGTCATCTCGTTGTTCATGTCGGCGAGCTGAGCATTCTTGGAGGAAAGCTGCTCGAATTCCATCAAAGCGCGGTCGCGGTCCGCCACTGCCTGGCTTTTTTCTTCGACAAGCTTATCGCGCTGCTCATGCAGTGCGGCAATCTCGGACGCCATAGTCCCCTTGACACGTTCTAGCTTCTTGACAAAATCCTTGATAGCTGAATCTTCGAGCTCGTGGACATCAAGCGGAGCTTTGGTTTCTTTCGCCTTTTCGACGTAGCCGGCGAGAACCTCGAGCTGACGAATCATAATCTCCGCTTGAGTATCGAGTACGGAAACTGTCTTTCGCTTCTCGACTAGCTTCTTGTCAAGAGTCTGCAAATCTTTTTCGGTATTAAATTGTCGTTCGAGTTCTGCAACGCGCTGCTCCGAGTTTCGTAGTTGACGCTTGAGCAAAGCCGAGTCCTCGCCCTTGTTCAAGGAGATTGGACTGCTGATATCGTGGCTGTGATCGTCGGGGTGCTGGGGTCTTGACCAGCGGGGGGAAACAGTCGATCGTGTTGTCTCGCTTATGCTTCGAGTGTGGCTTTGCCTCGGGTTGTGACTAGACTCGATGCTCCCTGTACGACCATGTCGAACCGCGTTAGAAACCCGACGCAAGAGCGAGGATGAACCTTCGTCGGTCCCAAGGATTCTAGCCATGTCCTCGTCCAGGGTGAAATCGGCACCACTGCTCCATCTAGGTAGCTTTGGCGAAACTTTGGGAGACTGACCATCATCTTTAGCACCAGCAGAGGCTCTAGAGCCTGGAGGTGCGGGTGCGGCTCGTGGTTGCATATAGCTTTCACTGAGAGTGGGCTTTTCCGTCATGTTTGCCGTAGAACCAACTGTAGCGCGTGTTAGTGGGTAGCGTGGGCTGCTGGGGGTGGACAGAAGCTGACCGGTTCTGTTGGCTGACGGCGGCAGCTCCTTGCGTGCAATGGCCATGCCGGGGCCTGAGCGTGAAGTCTTGGAGCTAGGTTCTTGCGCGGGCGCGGTTGCGTCGTCGTCGGCCGACCGGGCATCCTGAGAGGCACGCTGTCGTGACGGGGCGTTTGTTTGCTTGATATCAGTAGACTGAGAGCTGTTCGTTCTGGAGGTCTGCAGACGCTTGCTACGAGGTGCCTCGTGCGGTCTAGAATCATCAGTCTCGGGCGAAGCCTTTGAAGATTTATTCTTGTCCTTATCGCTCTTTGAGAGTTTTCGCGAAGGAGCCATGGCCTGCAAAATATGATCTGTCGACTGTTGACGGCCTTTGTCCTGGAAAGCAATATGGGGAGAGACGGCAGTTTCGCTGCGTCTCTCACCGGCAGCTTTGCTGCTCCGAGGCGTGGCATCGTTGTTGGCGTCCGGAGCTGGTGAGGCCTTGGCAGAGCCATTGGGGGTGGGATCCAGGGCGACGGAGATGTAGAAGCCATCAGATGCATCGTTATGGTTGCTACCATGTCCACTGGGGAGGATGGCCGAGTTCCTATTCTTTCTGTATGTGCTAGAGGGTAGTGTCAGGGTATCCTTGTTGGCGGCGTTGCCATCATCAGCTGAAGGACGCTCTGGCGACCTGGCCGGGATAGCAGCTACTCTCGAGTTGCTGCTTAAGCGAGGGGCAGTGGCCTGAGGTCGCGGAGACGTGGCGGTAACGTTATCAGAGTCAGCATCTGCCTGATCGTTGGGGATCATCTCGGGAGGCAAGGCAGGCAAAGACTTGTCTGTTATGACGCCGTCTTCCTTGTCCCTCGCTTTTGAAGCAGTGGTGGCTTTGGAGCGTTTTCGCCGACGAGCCATGATAGTTTCGTGGCAGCCCATGCAAAAGATTCCCTGTGAGGTGCGTGCATAACGCAGGTTTTCGATTTTGCGTTTGCAGTTTCGGCAACGGAAGCAAGTGGAGCAAAAGGCCTGATCTCCGGTCAGGATGGCTAGATCCTCAATCTTGTTGCCGCAGGCATTGCATGTATAGGTGCAATTGTTGCACACGAGGGAGCCATCGCCGAGGAGGAGGAGGTTGGCGTCGGAGTCGAGGAGGGTGCCGCAGGTGTGGCAGCGAAAGCAGTCAAGGTGCCATCGTTGGCCAGCTGAGGATTGGGTATCAGCACATGGTTGATGCAGGCGCGAGACAGAGTGCGGCGCAGAGAGGCAAGATTGGGCAGAAACATACCTAATTCAAAAGCTTTGCCTTCCTCGAGAATCTGGTAAAGAGGGGAAGAGTTTGTTAGCTTGAGTGGTTGATTGCAATTGGAGGGTCGTGCAGCGACGACGAAGGACACAAACCTCTCCGCACCCTCTACAAGGAAAAATTTCGTCATTGTCGAGCGAGCCGTCGAGGTATTCGTCGACTATGGCAGTCATGGCTGCGAATTAGGACCAGCGGCCAGGCGGCCAAAGTCGATGGATGCCAAGGGCGGGAGTTGGCAGCAGAGCTGGGTGGCAGACCACCACGACGGGATCGGTCAGGGGCGGGGCGCGCAAGCTGGCCCGACGTGAAGCAAAACGGCTCGACTCTAATTGGATCAGGCACAAAGAGCAGGTAGCATAAGAATGGTCTGCAATCGATGATTGTGCGCCGTGTATATCATTCGTGATGGAATCGACAAACGCAGAAGGAGTCGACGGGTCGACGAGGCGGCGCGCGCCAAACGAGAGACTTTGGGTTGCTGGTATTTGCGGCGTATATGGTAATCAAACGCACGCGCGCGGAAAAGGGAAGAAAGGAGGTATCGGCAACAAACAACTGATGAGAGGTCGCAACCCGTGGTGGAGGGGATGTGCGCGGGTTCGATTTGCACGGTCACCGACCCAAGGTCTGTGGGTGAGGGAAAGGCGGACGGAGGTGAGGCGTTGCGTGGGACGGACAGACACCAGGGGTCAGGAGATGAGCTAGAGAAGGGCGCGGTCCAGCTTGTGCGGGAGGAGGCGGCGGAGAGACAATGGGGTCCCAGGTACGGAGAGGGGCTGGTGGGAGGGAAGGAAAGTGGTGGGTAGGACAGAGACGAACGAGTTGACGTGCAGAAAAGAATCAGTGTCTGTGTCACGACGTTGTCGTTGTCGTTGAAAGTGGCGATGCGGTGGGATGGCTTTTACAGTGCAGCTAACCAAGGCAGGGGAGCGAGTAGCACGGGTGCCTCCCTGGATACTTACTTAGGTAGGGGTCTGTCGGCGAATTATTAGCGCATCAGTGGTATCTTTCAAGTACCTCCTGATCTACGACGGCGAGAGGAGGGGTTCTCGGCATGTGCTCTTGCAGCTACCTTGGACTAAGAAACAGACACACTAAAGGAATACAAATAATGAACTTCCATCAATAACGTATCTCAATGAGCAGGAAATCTGATGGATCGAAATTGGACCAGAGCAATGCCAGTTACTTTGCTCTGTACTTGGCAGTACCCTCGCCGCCTACTAAGGTACTAGGCAGTAAGTATTTACCTATTTGCAGGGGCTCCCAACCCCGTGTTAGTGGCGCTGCACAACGCTGCACCACTGCAGCCACTGCAGACAAATTGCCGGGCTGCAACGGCGGCAGAAATGGACCGACGCGTTTCACAGTAGAGGATGCGCTCATGGTGTTGATCTGTCTTTGTCCTCGGCTGTTTGCCTCTATTGCATCGGGACATGCCCAACAAGCATCGGGACATGGCAACGGCATAAAGTTGGCGTTGCATGCACACGCTGTCCTCGTACAGTGCAAGTACCCTAGCCCAGGCACAACCGAGACAATCGAGGCACGTACCTGACACTACGAGATGGTGTCTTCAGGGCAGAGCGTCCAATTAACATTTCGAGCAAACATTAACGAATGGCATCCTCCTTCACGCGCCCTGCAAGGCTTCTCGCAGCTAATTGCCCCTGAAAATACAGGTACTGGCGTGTTGCCAGTTAAGCTCGTTGACCCACTGGACCCTGACCCCTGCCGGTACCCTTGAATCCACTGTATTCGTACTCCGTAATAGCTCGCATCCCACTCCAAACTCGCAACACCCAGCAGACTGACCGGCCACAGTGTCCAGAGCCCGTTTACGACAGCGCTCCCCTGCCATAAAGATTTATGCACGAATTTCCGCCTGTTTCCGGAATTATGACCTCGTGTCTGTAATTATGCGACCACGTGTTGAATTGGCGGCGGTTGACGCGGTTCCAGACCCACCTGCCTCATCACCGCCGGGCCAGCGCGCGCATGTCTCGCCGAGACGCGGCGCTGTCTGCTGCCGATCCAATCTAGAGGAGAACAGCAACGAAACAGAACAAGTTGGAAAAATTGACCGCGAGACCGCCATTTGTCGTCGACACGATCCAGGTGCCATGAGCTATGCCTCCACAAGCCATCGTCTCGAGGCAACCCATGGACTTAATCACTGCCGATCATGATCGAGCCTAGTCTGGCTCCTTTCCCTCCTTTCATTTTATACATGTCCATCCTGCTCGCTGCTGAAGTTACTTCTACCCGTATGCCGCGCTGTGTCGTGTATACTGGCAAAGTGTCATGATACACACACGTATATAGATGCGCTGGAATAGAACGGCGCCGTTGAGCTAGCGTCATCCTGCACCGAATAGCCGGTACTGGATGAAGAGTCCGCAACTGCTGCTTGCGATTTTTCTGACGTTGATCGGTTCACTTTTTTTTTGTCTCTCTGATTCCTCTTCCATGGTATCCTCACACCAATCACAGGCCGCCAATACGCCTTGGTGCATCGCACCTCAAACATGCTCAACAAATTGTCCGTACAAAGAGCGGGCTTCTCATAAAAGTGACAAGGTCTCTTCACAGCTTGCTCAAGCCAAACTCGTTTTGGCTGTTTCATGTTCTCTAGTTCACAGCCAATCTTCCTTCACCTGGTATATGAAAACCTCACATCTTGACCTCCCGTGATGAATCTGCAAAGCGCCACCGCCATTCTGTGCCATTATATTCGTCCAGTCCAAATTGCACCTGCATACGTATACATGTCGCTCACTGGTTCCTAGTAGTCACTTGTCTCCAAGTTGGCACAGACAAACTAGCTAGGGTCTCTCTCCCCTGTACTCCGCAGGCTGTCTGCAACGGCATCTCCCCCGCCCGCCCCCAGCAGGGATGAAGCACGCATTGTGTTTCGCAAATCCCACAGTTTGTGCGCCCGTCACATCAATTTGTTAAAAGCCATGAAAGTGCCGCGTTGTGTGCGTCGAATTGTGCATCCTCTGTTATATGGAAATTTTCGCGCAAGGCAGTGTTACAAGAGATGTCAGCATTTGTACAAAAGGTACAAAAGTTCCAGGCCCACCGTACAAAATCGTGCCGTGCCCGCCTCGCCTTGATTTGGAGCCAAGCCATCTACCTTGTAGTGATCTGACACCAGGATGGTTTTGAACATGATCCATATCGGCTTTCTCTATTAGAGTCGCAATTTATTCTCATTACCGCGGTTTAGAAATGGCAACGGTTCCCTGGATGGAATGTACCCCCAGATAGAATATTGCAGGAAACAAATGGCCGAAACGAGCCTGTTATTACCCATTCAGCCCATCCTATGATTTGCAGTTTCAAAAACTTTCATGCTCTGTATTTGAGGGGTCGCATCATGGTTGCTTTGTGTTGGAATTTATCTGCAACACTTGATCAAAAGCCCCCTTTGTCTTGCCGGTCGGATAAACGAGTACCTGCATCCATCTCATTGCCCGTGGCGGCGAATCAAACGTTTCCTCTGTCATCATCTTACTTCGTATGGCTTTGAAGCTAGCCACCACAAAAGCCATCCTGCCCACCACCCAAAACATGTTTGCAGTAAACAGCAAGCTGCCTGTCTGCGCTGTCAAGATTGAATTATACACCACTAAACAATACTTAAACAGCTAACTGCTTGATGGCCTGGATGCCATGCTACGGCAGAATGGATGTGTGGGCTGTTTCAAGTAAAGCACCCATCTTTTGAGGTCAACAACCCATCGATGTCGGTGTGTTTGCGTATCAATAAAGTGTTTAAGCAGCACCGTGACCATGTCTTCAAACCAGCAACAGTGGAACCGAGGCAACTGAGGCAGTTGTCTGCTTGATCCTTCCATGCATGTGGGAATAGCCAGTTCAAATCACGCCGTCACATTACAACATCCAAGTATCCTGCCTTGCCACGCCGCGTCTGTATACCGAGACTGCAGCTTTCCAATCATAATGTTCGCTGAATATCACAATGCCATACATGCAAGCACCTGAAAAAAATGACACGCCCACTGCCCGTTCTCTCCCTTTCCCTTATTGCTTGTTCGCCACCATCTTCTTCACCTTGTCTAGCAAGATGCTGCTCTCGCGACCCAGCTTCTTCTTGCCATCACGCCCGACTGTTTTGGCCATGGCCCTTTTGAACTTGTCCCGCTCCGCCAGCCGTGTGTCCCTCTCTTCCGCCCGCCGCGCGCGCTCCTCGCCGCGCCGCGCCGCCTCGGCCCGGTGCTCGTCCGCCTTGGCTAGCTGCTTGTCGTAATAGCCCGGACGACGTGTCCGCCGGTGGTGCCCATCGCTGGCGTCAACGCCCTGGCCCTGGGCCGCTTTTTGCGCCACCTCCTCGTCCTTGATCATGAGCTCCCGCGTCGGGTGCATGACTTTCTCACTGCCTTCCGTGTCCCCATCCTTGTCAGCGGCAGCGGTGGCATCTTGCTCGGCCCTGCCGCCGTCGCCAGCCGTCGTCTGCTTTTGTTCGCGCTCCTTGATCTTGGCATAAGCCTTTTTGACTTTGGCTTTGTGAATCAGATCCTGCTTGATTTTCGTTACTGTATAATCGTTAGAGTCATCGATATCACCTGAACGGGGCTCAATCTAGACCAGGCAAGGCGAAATGCTCTCTTGACCTGTTCATCTGCAAAAGTCGACAAAGAAAGGGCTTCACGCAAGCACGTACCTTTACGGCGCCATGGCCCATCCGGTAAATTATCCGGGCCGACTCTGAATCCTTGGCGATGCTTCTTGACCGCTTCGCTGTCGCTGGACGGCTTCTTTGTATTTTTAGGCGCCATGGTGAGCGAGGTCCGACATGTGTCTGTTGGAAGCAAACCACTGGTGAAGAAAATCTTGGTGATGCAAGCCTGGAGAGCATGTACCAGTGTACCAATTCTGCGGGCTCTCCAAATTGGGCCTAGGTAATGTCGAAAGTGGGCTTGGGAAGTGGAGACTATGACGGCTCTCTATCTTGCGAATATAGCACTAGAGGATGCTGAATGGGCTCGTTGATTGTATTTTGCTATGTATGGAAAATGGTGTGGCATGCAGACTATTGTTGTAAAGTGTCATGTGACAGAAAGCAACATGGCAAAGGAAAGACGCATCTTATGAGTGGGAATTCAGCTATGGCTTGGCATCCTGCATTCCTAATAGGGTTCTTCTTGTGTCTGGCTTCAGCTTGACCTCTCCAGGGTTACATTGCCTGTGAATGAGGCAAAGGACTGCCGGTAATAGACTCTTTTTATTGCTTTTTATTAGTCTCAAAAGGATGCTGCATCAGGCAGCATCACGGTGGAGAGGCTCTGCAGAGTCAGCAGCGGGAACTCTAGGCCCGGCCATCCGCACGCAGTCCAAGGTCGTCTGCAGGTCCTGGCAGGAGGAGGGAGGTGCGGTACATTCGGAGAGCGCTGTAACCTCAGCGGACTCCAGGTACCTCCCCAGTGGGGGATGTCGTTTAGGTACAGCGCCCGTTGCCCGCTGTAGCCCACTGAAGCCCACTCAGTCCAGGCCTGATCTCTCTCTTAAAATCTCAAAATAACTCCGCCCAACAACTCAAACTTGTCGCATGACGACCTTGCTGCCCCACCCTGCTCCGACACATGTTGGACCCGACTCGTTCTCTCGGGTCTGTCCATGATTCACCGCCGCCGTTGCTTCTTGTTTCTCTTTGGAATTTTTCCTCTCCTCCTTTACCAACATCTCTCTTATGATCGATCATTGATTTTGAGTTGAATCATATAATTTCTCGAGCAAGCCAGTCGCGCAACCGCCCGCATACGACCCAGCCGCTCACACCATTAGCCCGCTGTCGGACCACCCTCGACCTTCCAACGCCCAGCCCGTGGCCGTTTTGCATCTCCCGCACCCAGGGCCGCAGCTCGGCTGTGGTTCAGGATACACGATACCATGCCCATCTTCCAGGAAGATCTCGACCACGCCCGCCCGCCCCTGGGCCAGCCGCAGCCCTCCCAACCCTCGCTGCCCCAAAACGCCGCCCGGCTCGACGACGGCGCACCGCTCGGTCCCAGATGTCTCTCCGAAGAAAACCTCCCCGTCGAGCTATGCGAGGGTCCCATACCAGATAGTCCCGGGAAATGTTTCCAGGCACCAGAAAACTACAATGGGTCGCACATGCTCGACAGGACAGAGCTCATCGAGAGATTAAAACGAGGCGGAAGTCCGTCATGGTTCCCCAGCCGCCGTGTTCGTTACCTATGCGGCGCTCAAATCAAGGGTGCATAACAACTAACATGACCTGCAGCTTGACTCTCGAAATCATCATTCCACCTCTCCGGAAGTCCAGACGTCGCCGCAGTCTCCCAATCTGCTTCCCTCTCCTCAAATCACCCCAGACAAGGATCAATCCGCCTCACCGATACCCAATCGACTGCACGATGGCCTATGCATTGAGCGCCCACGCTCTGCCCTGCACCGCGGCGACTTTACACACGATGACTCCTCCTCTTCCGTGCGGGACGAGCGCCGCCGGAACCCGGCTTCGAGACACCACAAGGACCACCTCTCGGTGGACATGGCCTGGATGGCCACATCGCCGCCCCGGTCGTCCCTACCCTTTGACCGGCACAGCTCTATTGTCGAGCCCGGAACCAGCTTTAACTCGACGCTCTCGTCGTCGATATCTTCCACCTTTGCGTATCAGCTGCCCACGAGCCCGCTCGCCCAGTCTGTCACCAACGAGGACCCCGATGGCTTCGCAACGACGCCTTTCCGCGAGAGCGGTCTACTCAGCGACAAGATACGCCTGTCCCACGGCAGCTATGACGAAACAACGTCACTGTTTTCGTCGCCCCTCAGATCGTTCCACGACCAAGGACGCACTCCGGTCCGCAGAGAAGCAACATTTCCCTACCAAGCGCACCAACCCCGGCGATCATCCGGCTCTGGCATCAACTTTCTGCAGCCGGGGTCCTCACCACAGAGCTCTGCGACGCGCGCTCGCCGCCCGTCTCTCGGGGCCGACTCATCTCCCTCACTTCACGCTTCCATGGTGGGCTCCTACGAGGAGAGCATCCTGCAGGGTCGCATGTCCACGACGCCGTCCAAGCCGTTTGACTTCATTGCGCAGATTGGCGTCCTCGGCAGGGGCAAGTGCAAGTCGCGCCTGCTATGCCCGCCGCACGTCACCCTTTCCTTTCCCGCCGTCTTTTACAGCTACGACAGCACCAGCGCCGCGCGGTCCCAGAGCAACGACGGGCCTAGTCCGTACGTCGGCCAGATTGACCTCGAAAACGGCCTGACCACCCCCGACGCCGAGGCCCAGAAGCGTCGGCGCGGCGCCGCGGCCGCCAACATGGACGTGGACATGCTTCTAGACGGGCCTCTACCCCACGCCGGCGATACCCTCGGAGCCGCGCCGCTCAAGGCGCCACCCGGCGGCAGCTACCGCATCCCGGAAAAGGGCCAGATCCAAATTATCGTCAAGAACCAGAACAAGACGGCCGTCAAGCTCTTTCTCGTCCCCTACGACCTCGCTGGTATGCCGCCCGGTACCAAGACGTTTATCCGGCAGCGCAGTTACTCGCAAGGGCCCATCATCGACAACCTGCCGAGTCTCACGACATTTTCGTTGCCAGCCGCCGCCGCCGCAGCAGCCCTCGCACGTCCCACGCTCCGTTACCTCGTCCACCTGCACGTTTGCAGTCCCGGTAGGGGGCGCTTCTACCTGTACAAGAGCATCCGCATCGTCTTTTCCAACCGCGTCCCGGAGGGCAAGGAGAAGCTACGCATTGAGACGACGCTACCCGAGCCGCGCTTCACCCCGTATAAGCCCATTCGGCAGATGCACCACCACACATCCGCCATCTCGTCGCCGTACGGCCGCTCCGGCGCCATGCTCGCCGCGGACAAGGCCCGTCGTCGACGCAGTCTTGGTGTCCCAACTACCACAAGCAGCGATGCGCACCGCTCGCCCTTTTCTGCCGCCGCTCTCGGTACCCTGAATCCGCCTCAGCTCCAACAGCGACTCAGACCGCCCCCTGGCAGCAGCTTCCTCGGCGCCGGCAACACACATCCCATCGAGCCGACCCCGTTCCGCTTCCCCGCGCGTCAGGATAGCAGCGACGCGGGCGATGCCATTCCCGTAATCATCGACGACGTCGATGGGCCCCCGCATTCGCCGAGCCGACCCTCGACAAAGGACTCGGCCGCCGCCGCCTGGGGCTACGAGAAGCTCAGTAGAGGCGACGTCGGCTACGGCGGCGGCGTTTTTGCGGGGGATGCGGCGAGCAGTAGTTCTACAGGCGGCAGTGGAGCGGGTGGTGCTGGAGGCCCGGCTGAAGGGTTACTGTCGCAAAGGTTGCGGTCACTGGATGTAGACCAGATGGCCCATGGCCTGCCTCCGTGTTGAAGTCGGCAGACGTGGAGATTTTTACTTTCCGAACGCCGTGTATATTCTGAAACACAAACAAACGCATATCAAACAACCATATTCCACTTACTTGGATATAGCTATCATTGCGATTGGAATTCGGGGCTTTGCATTCCTTCTTTTTTCTTCCCCTCTCCCAATCATCATTCATTCCTTGTTTCATCAAGTTGGATCTACAACGGCCGGCCCCTGGAGTTTCTTCTTCTTCTTCTTTTTGTTCATCATATAGATACCACAAACAGATCGCTCATCAGCTCAGACTCAACCTGTCCTACCATCTTTACCTGCTAGATATCCGTACAAAGACCGGCTTTTCATAGTAGCTGGCCTTACATCGTAATGAGTTTTACCTGATAAAAGCAACATTGATAAAGTACAAAACGGACAATGTGGCATGATGTCTAGTTTCGGTGTTGCTAGAACACAGCGGCGACAATTAATGTATACCCTCACATACTGAGTCGTTGCCAAATGCAGACTCCTCTAAAAATCTATAGATACAGCTCTATGCAAACTTTCATCCCTCATGACACCCCTAATAAGACAAAAAAGAGAGGATGAAGAAACGCCTGAAGATGTTTTTACAACAAGAGACAAATACACAATCCTCTAAAACCTCCGCCTCCTTCCCCTCGGCGATATATACACCCTACCACATTTCTTCGCTTTTGCTCTCGCTCTACGCTCCTTGATCACGTTTAGCTGCGCGCCCATTGTCAGACGCATCGTGAGCAGGTCCTGCAGGGGCACGGCAGCAAGCGCCTCCTTGATGATGGCCTTGTTCAGGCTCTTTGGCTGCTCTCCGGGTATGCCGTCGGCGCGCCCCGTGCGCGCGCCCCATGTCGGCGGCAGGTCCGCCACGTCGGCCGTCTGGAACGCGTGGTGCAGCCGCGGGTACTGCGTCTCGATGCGCTGTAGCTTGGCGGTGACGCCGGCGGACCACGCGGCGAGCTTGCGCAAGCGGAGCCACTCGCGCTGCAGGCTGAGCACGGCGGGCTGCGAGGCAACAAGGACGCGGTTGTCGGTGAGCTCCTGGCGGGCGGCAAGCGGCAGCGGCTGCGGGTTCCAGCCGCGCCAACGGGGCATAAGCAGCTTCTCGCACCAGCCCATGGCCGGCTCCAGCTGGCCGAGCTCCACGAGACTGCAGATGAGCGTGTTCCACGTGTCGCTGGTAAATTCGAAGCCCGCATCGAGGGCGGCCTGAGTGGCCGCCAGCAGGCGCTTGCCGTCACCGGTGGCGTGATACACCTTGGCGACGTGGGCGAGAGGCCCGCTGAGGTGGTAGGCGTACGCGGGAAAGATTTTATGGGTGATGGGGTTCTCGGTGCGGCGACGGACATCCTTGAGAATTACGGCCCACAGCTCGAGAACGCGCTCGTGCCGGCCATCCTCCAAGTAGGCCCCCATGATGACACTGAGGACGTCGGAGGGCATATGCCGGCCTTGCTCGGAGACGGGACGGATCTTGGCGTAGAGTGTCACCAAGTCTTCGGCGAGAGTGATCTCGCGTTTGTCAATAAGAAGCTTGAGCGCGTCGCCGATGTCGCGGAGCTCTCTGTTCAGCTCCGTGACGTCACGCATGGCGGCCGTGTATGGGCCATCTTTTCGTTGTCCCGGCGGTGCATCGATGTTGTCGGCGAGTTTCTGCATGTATTGAACGAGCTCCTTGGCGAGTCGTGTTGTTCGCTCGGCAGTAGGCGCGCGGACGAAGCCAGACTCGAAGCAGGCTAGATGCGTCGCAAAGTTGGGCTGGATACCAGCGCGATCCATCTCCGTTGCGAGAATATCGACACGAGGTGCCTGCTTTGTGTCAATGGCACTGTTCATGACGATGGCAAAATGGTCGGCCGTGACTGGTAGCAAATTGTCTGCCACAGCGCTACGTAAGAGCCAGTGCGCCGGGGCTGTCTGCTTCGCGCGCGCCTGGGCGTCCAGAATTGCTCGACAGGTATCGTGATCCCAGGCTAGGTTGTGGTTCTGCATGACTGGCAGCAGCTGGAAGCACTTTTCCACTTTGCCAGCGGTAGCATAGGCCTGTATCAGACTGTTCCAAATTTTCGTGCTTGTAATGCCAAGGCGTGTCATTTCTTCACAGATCTTCTCTGCCTCTTCCATAAGACCATTGACCAAGTACGCCGCTACAAGTGACGTTGCCATACTCTCCGAGGGCCAAATCTGGGCAGCTTGAGCTTGATTGAACACTGCCAGTGTGTAATCCACGTCTCCATTTGCAGAGTGTAGCTCCATCATGAGCTCGAATGTTTGGGCATTTGGAACACTATGCTCGATGATTGTTTTGTAATACGCCGTGGCCTCTTTGTAGTTACCTGCTTTAACATGGCATTTAAGCATGAGATTGTCAATCCTATCATCGATCTGGATTCCAGCCTTCACCATGGCAGAGATTTCGTTTTCGGCACCATCAGCATCGCCTGATTGGGCGAATGCGTCCACCAGGGTAAGGTGGTAGTTGCCTTTCCTTGCGCCATCAGGAAAAGCCGCCATATAACGCTGACCTAGATCTCGGACTGCAGCAACATCACCCGAGTCGGCGTAGATTTTCAAGAAGTTTTCGTAAGCCCACTTGTCCATACCACCGTCCGATTTCACCCAGTCTTCGAATAACTGCGCCAGTCCAGCGCGGTTGGTGGCATAAAAAACTCGAAACATGCCTCTAAGGATCTCTGGTGTGAATCGCGCATCAGCTCGCTGCCGGTATTCGCCATATATTGGGCCAAGCTGTCTCATTGTAGATTTAGGGTACTGAGCATGCTTAAGAGATTGCAGGACCGACTCAATGTATAATTGGTAGTAAGCAGTATTGTCGTACCTAGAGAC
Source organism: Beauveria brongniartii (assembly GCA_030782485.1). Lineage (NCBI taxonomy): Eukaryota > Fungi > Ascomycota > Sordariomycetes > Hypocreales > Cordycipitaceae > Beauveria > Beauveria brongniartii. The sequence goes on from JARJPP010000067.1 coordinate 29,122, forward strand.
AATGTCCATGGCTCTGCTTGGTTTGCAGGGCTGGGCCAGCACGGAGCGGATCATCAAGTGCCGCAACTGATCGAAAATTTGTCGTGAAAATAACTTCTTGTTCTCCATTCGAATTTGGGCCAGGCCGGTGTGCTCGATATGCTTTTCAAATGCCGCAAAGAGAGTGTCCAAGTTCGGCACGAAGCGAAGGTGATCAAACGGCACATTCTTGTCAGCGTGTTCCTTGATGAAGTTTGAGTAGTCGAACCAGACTCGGAACAGCTCTTGCCACTGGCTGGCGGCACAGGCGCGGGCCACAATGTACTGCATGCCACCAACATGGTGAAATTGAAGGCCTTCTTTGAACTTGTTGAGAGCAGCCTGAAATTTGCCGCACACAGCGAGCGATCGAATCGCAGCAGAAAGCAGCGCGTCCGTCCATTCTTCCGGGGGTAGTCCCTGAAACAAGGTAGCGGCCCTAGAACATGCGAGATATTCGTCCGTTGCGGCGAGTGCCATGATGACACCAGGACGCTGTGCTTCCTGAGCTTTTAGAGAAGCATTTTGATAGCGCATCCAAGAAACGTCGAGGTCTGGGGTAGAGCCCGGAGTCTGTGGACCTGACTTGTCGAGAGAACCCTCTGCTAGTGGTTTCGCCTTTGCCGTCTTTACCGCCTTGGCTGTCGTTGGTGCTGACGGGGGTTTCTTGGAAGCAGCTCTGGATTTTATCGCTTTCGATTTCGTTGTCTTTGACGATTGCTGCGCAGGTGCATGGGCAGTTGTCCGCGCGACACCTTCGAATCGAGTGGCGGAGAGTAGAGCAGACTGGAGCGAGGCCAGGTGCTGCACTGAGTACTGCCTCCGCCGCAGTGGGTGCAGTCGATTCTCCTTGGCCCTTGGAGCCAGTACGCGATGTAGGTAGGATTGTGTCTCGTTCGGGTATAGAAAGTCGAGGAGAAACGAGGTGGCGACGAGTTTGGGCTCGAGCAGTTCCGAGGCCGTGGGCTTGGCTGGCGTGCCGTCGTGGGCAGATTCGCCAGCAGTCAAATGCCAAAAGCTGGACAGCTCGAGGGCTGACGCGCCGTGCTGCCAGAAGCCCGTTTGAAGATGACGGGGCGGTTGTGCGGCGTGTCGTGCCTTGGGGATGGCGCGCTGGAGTTGGCCAGACTCCAGGCTCGCCACCGCCCGCTCAATCATTGGGTATAAACAGCGATCTCACAAACAGACAGCCGCTATGATATGTAAAAGATTGCGGACGTTGGATATTTCAACATGTCAGGACGAGAAATCCGCGGCGCAAGGGGGGTCGCTGGGCCTGGCGTGATGTCGAATTCATTTACGACAGTTGGCAAGAGTTCTGAGACCGCGAGGTCTTGTCGTGCGTTGATCTCGATTGTCTTATGGTCAATTGTACCGTGCATATAATCCAAACATTGTCCGTTGCGGATCTGTAGGGAACACAGGTGTCGGCCGGTAGGGGTGACGACTTGGATCCCGACGTCTTTCTTCATCATGGAAAAAGTTGGCGTTGGAGCTCTAGCTTTGGCAATACTGGGCCAACGTACAATTGGTCAGGGGCCGGCCCACTCGCTGTACATTGCGGATACTGAGCGAACCTCAGGCCATTGATGACAAGGGGATGACTGCACCGAAAAGGAAAATCAAATAAGTAGCGAGCATAAGAAAATGCTTTTAAAGGTCCAATTTGTTTGTTCCCAATCCTGCTAAGCTATAGGAATAATGCAAAAATGTTGCGCACTAAGTGCACTATTGAGTGGTCGCCTGACCAGTGACTAAGAATACATGGAAGCAAAATATTTGTGACAAACTGCCACCATAGCCTCGACGCAGTTTGATAATTTCAAAACTGGATCTGTTCTGTATCGCCTTTTGGATTCCGTGCCAATTCCATGGCATTTTCAAGCAATTTCTACGCTGCTTCTTGAGCGTAGACTGCGATTGCAGTGCACAGGGGCATCTGGACTGAGATGTGTGGGTAGGCAACAAGGGGTATGTCTTGTGCCGCGATTTGGGGTGTATTGGCGGTATAGTATGATTGCGTCTTCGTTCTTTTGCTTGTCGCTTGGACCTTGGGTCTGTCCTTTCGTTGGATGATAGATGGTAAGGCTTTGGCAAAGCCGGGTCTGTGGTAATACATGTCGAGTAGACTGCTCCGCTCGCCGTTTGTCGCTGGGGACAAATGCAGAGCAGTATTCATCCAGATTCGCTGGCCTTGGTCATTTGGCGGAGCTCGACGAGAGCCGGTCGGTTGCGACTCTTGGTTCTCTGCTGTCGGCGGTAGGGCGGCTCCGTCGGGTGAGGCGAGGCAGCACGTGAGGGGCAGTGGTCACGGCGAGCCTCACGCTGGCGGGCGTGGTAGGCGAGACGAAGGGCGTTGGAGGTGCGAGGCGCCGGAGAGCGAGCGCGAGAACGGGCACTCGAACGAGTCTGGGAGCGATGCGGAGAGATGGACCTATGACGGGAGCGGCCGCGGAGAGTGCTGGATTCCTCAGTCCGCAGGGCTCGAATCTCGGGACGGGTAGGGCTGCGGTGTCTCTTGCGACCGCGCATATCGAGATCGGTGGCGTTGGGAAGAGCCATCTCGAGATAGTTGACGTCGCTGGTGATGTTGGCGGTCATGGTGTTGTTTCTTGTCGTGCAGAGAGCGACAAGGGACGGAAACGGGTGACGACGGCAGGTGTGTAAGTGGCGTAGATTAGGCTGATGATGCAAGCCAGCAGGCAACAGAGAATAACTCTGAAATAGTGAGAGCAAGATGACGAGGGAAAATCGAGTGAAATAAGAACAGTGGTAGAAGAAGAGTGATTTACAGGAGAAGCAGAGGACAGCGGAGATGAGAAGGAGGGAGTGAGAAAAAGTGTGTAAAGACTGAACAGGTAGTTATACAAGGAGTCAAGGCCGCCCCTTCCTCCCTGCGACTGGAGGAGTTGGGCTGCTGGAATTTGGAGGAATCTAGAGGTGCAGGCCATTTTGGGCCATCTGGGGCGACTTTTAGCGCCAACATTTAGCGGCAGTTCGAGCCACTCATCCACTATAAAGGCTAGAGTTGCAGGGCGCTAGTAGCAGCACTTGCTGGAAATATTTTAGCGTCCTTCTTTTAGCCAAGGGTGGCTGAGGTAGTGCTGATAATGATGATGCGGACTCGTCATGTAAAGTCTAACAAGTCTACTAGCGTAGCCCCAGACAGCCAAGCAGGCCATAAAAGGGTCACATGAAACCTCTCTTCATCTCCTCAACTCAATCGTACAATGTAGGAATAATTCCACTGAGTAATCACCCTGGCCGACCTCATTTGCCTGCATCAACCCATCGCCGCAAGGACCACCCCATTCCCTGGCATCTCGGCTTCCAGAATGTTGCAGGTTACGACCATCAGAGTGCGGAATGTTTCTCATATCGAACGCCATCGTCTCGCAGCCGCTGGCCAAATCCTGATGGATGCGCAAATCACCACTCTTAGCATTACCACAAACATGCGGCACTTTGTACAAGATCAGACACGCACACTTGCATATTTCAAAGTGACAATGATACACATGGCCATGACCGATGCCGCACACCTCCCTTTGCCAGATGCAACCGACGCCTTTCTCCTCCATTCATTCCCCACTGCACCATCCTGCAGGCTGCTCAGCCACCAAGCTGTGGACTGTGACTCTTCCCGTCCAACCGTCCAGCAAACTTGCTCGTACAGTTGACAAACACGGCAAATTTCCAGTTCATGCTGGCAACTGGTAACTCTTGCTTGCATCCCTTCGCTCTTGTCTCACGCAAGACCAACATTTCAAGCTGACAGCCCTCTCACGTCTCCAACCGCCGTTACTTTTGGGCAGCCAAGTCTAAAAAACTGTAAACATGGCAGACGAGAAGAAGCCAATGCCCCATGTCCTTGCTAGTTCACTACGACCCTGGCGCGGGGAACCTGAACCGTAGCGCCAGACTGGCCTCCAAGCCAAAACATGAAACTCAATTGTAGCCTAATAACTAACTAATAGGGGAAATGGCCACACCAAAGACAGGCATGCCTGTGCTCTAGCCGGCACGGACTAAATTTAACCTGACCATTATTTGTGTTTGAGAGCGAGGAGCAAACTGGTCGCCCACGTCGCCCTCTCTGCCGTCATGTTCGTATTCGCGCTTAGTCCTGTCTTATTACGACACCATCAGTTGACGCATATCATGAGACGGATGCAGGTTCTGCTTTTTTTCTCATCACATTCATGTATAATTGTCCTGCCTGTCCCACAGGTTGAGCACATAACTCCTAATCTGTACTCACTAGGTAGAGTCACTTGACTTGATGGCTTCCTCCCACGCTAGACACATTGGCAGCCGATCCTTGCCGCCGGATACGGTATGCAGACGTCCATCCATCCATCCACACATCCAATGAACTTGCGGGCACGGCATGCTCCGGCTGGCGACCGGCCATCAATGTTTGCCGAGCCCTTTCGATAGAGCCGTTTGTGCCTTCTGCCCCTCTCCCCCTCTCCGAAGGAAGACCCCTCTCCTGTTTACCCCATCTTTCTCTACGTCAGCCTTGACGTCGATGCTGGCCACCCGCTAGCATATCGATTGCTGCGATGCCCAAGTTGCCAAGTAACTATCTAGAAAGTGGTGGCGCCCAAAGTTTAACAGAGATAACTAGCCTGGTATGGTAGAGCAGCTGACTCCGCCTTCTTAACTACTCAGTAACTGCCTTTCTTCGGGAGGCTTGGTCCGCAGACTGATGCCCCCAATCGGCGCTCCTGGCACTTGGCTACCTTTTGGCCACCAATAATAAGGCCGGCCGTCCGTCGCCACACATCGCCTGACCGTAGAATTTGAAACGTAGAATTGCATGTTCCCTGGCCGCTTCGGGGACGTAAGGTGTTTTGCTGGCAGCCGAAACAATGGTTGAGTGTCTCAAGTCATATCGATGGCGTGACTTGAAAAAGAGGCGCGTCATACACATCATTTTGGGTTAACGATATCTATAACATTGCCATATATCATGATCTGATCAAGATATAGGAACGGGTCATTAAAATATACGTATGCAGGGCTGGCCACTATCTGGCGAGAGCATGACAGAAAAAGAACCAGCAAAAGTATGCCTAAATCAGTGTAGGAGCGTTTAGATGTCCCACTCTCCAAGCATGATGTCGATGTAGTGGTGGTGTTGACGATTTACCCAAATAACCCCTCGTAGGGTAGGCGCAAGCCACGATCCGATTGGTGTTGACAGGACTGCAGAAGTCTGCGGCCAGATGCGAAGTTTGGTCGGCAGCTTGTAAGAGATACCTCATTGAGTCTTTTTTTCCACTTTGTACATTTTCAGTGCAGTTCATATTGATGTCAATGCTGTGCATGCCAAAATCGTTACGATGGTGGCTTGGTTCTACAACAAATCAGACCACTTCAGGGGGGACTGCCTAAATTGCAAGTGACGATGAATCCAATTTGCAACATGCCATGTAATATCACTTCTGGCGTGACATTTGCTACAACTTTTCTCAACGAGACTGAAGCTCGCTCGGTACCTGTACAGGTCGTTGACCTTGCAACCAGTTCAAAATCGGGAGTAAGGAAGCCTAAAGCACAACATTAGCACATGCGAAAAGTAGTATCAAAAGCAAATGTCAAGGCCCAAGTCAGCCAAAAGAGAAAAAGAGAGAAACGCACCATTTTCCTCGCAGCGTGATGACGGCGTACTCGTCCCCATTCTCGGCCACCTCCCTGTCTACCTTTGCGCTAAAGTTGATGGCGCTCATGATGCCATCGCCAAACTTTTCATTCAGCACCGCCTTGAAGGCGTACCCGTAATTCTGCACAATCTCGTACAGCCGGTAGATGAGCGGCTCCACGGGCGGCATTGGCCCCGCGCGCCCGCGATCCGGGAAACCCCCCGCGACCAGGCCGCTCGCCGCGAGCGTCTCGCGCGGCACGCCCAGCAGCTCGGACAGCCCGGCCACGTCCTCGGCTGTCGCCTGGGCCTGCCCGTAAAAGAGCGCCGCGCAGGCCACCTCGTCGCGGCCAATGTGCGCGGCCACGTCAGCAAAGGTGAGGCCCTTGGCCGTCTTGGCCGCGAAGAGCGTCTGGCTGTGAGGAGGAAGGCGGCTCACCATGGACAGCTAAACCGCGCGTTGAATATTGTTAGCGAGAATTAGTCGAGAATTGGTTTCGGGCGATGGTACTTGCGTCAAGACTGGCGAGTTTGGTTGTGTTGGACATATTGATGGGTTGGGTGTAGGGCTCAACGGTGGGGTAGTGGCAATTGACGGAATGTGCTTTGAGACGTTGCTCCCTGAATAAAGAAGTTCACTGGCGGTATATATGCAGGATCACGGTTGAATCAAGCGTCATCGGCCTAGAGGTTGTTCCCCTCACCTGTTTTGGCTGCGGAGACGCTCACTCTGCGAAGCCCGAGACACCCCGCGCCGCGTTCCACTCACCTCTCAATATAAAAGATACCAAGATAAGGCCGGTGCTGCAGCGTTGCAGCGTGATTACTAGCACCGCTCGGCCAATATTGGGCGCGACATCACTCCAGCCCGAAATGAGACGGGAATTTCATCCGAGGTACTTTAGTTTCTTTGCTTTGCTGCCCTATCGAATCTCAAGCGGTGCCAGTGTCCATGCCGACGAACTACCTCGACGCACGCTGCGGCCGGGCCGGGATGCCGGCTTCATCTCATTCAGTGTTGTGCCGCCGGTCATCGGGCCCAATTCTCAAAAAGCCGAGGACTCGTGCGAATACACCCCTCAAAGCACAAAGGTCAGGCCAGAAATACTAATCTCAGATCAATACACTCCCGTGTCGATGTAATCCCCACACCACCGAGTCTCCTCCAGCGCGGCCCACTTGCCGCGCATCGCCGGCATTCTCGCTGCAGCAAAAAAAGTGAAAGGAGCTTCTCCAGAAACCAAGTCGTGACGTAGCCAATGATGCTGGGATGCCTGAACCATGAGTTTGACGTGGCTGCAAAATCCGTCGTGAATTCCGTCGTGCGTGGCGGGCGCGCTGCCCGTCATCCGAAGCCGCCCGGTACATCGCGGACGGGCACCCTCTTATGGGTCTAAGATAGGAGTGAAAGTACCTAAATCAAGTATATCAAACTATCGTTAGATAAAAATTAGTCCTGGTTGATTAGAAATGTCATATCCACTTCTATTCTTAATCCTTGACCCTAGAGTAGAGACTTAATCTCGGAGGGATCTTATGAGTGGTGATGCACTAGAACAGACGGAAAAAATCTTTTAGACTATCGTGCCACATCTTGAACAAACACTACCTTTCCGCCGCAACGACATGATCAAAAGCAGAAATTACGCCGTCGTAGAGCGCCTCAATCCCTTCGGGCGTGTGATCAGTGCCGGCCCAGACCTTGCCGTCCCGCACCGGGAACAGCAGCGCGCGCAGCCTTTCAACCAGGCCCTTGACCGACGCAAACTCGGGCAGAATTTCGTTGACAATGTGCCGAAAGCTCTGCTCCTCCATGTCGCGCAGTTTGCGCTCGGCCAGCACGCGCCAGGCGTCGCTGCCGGCGCCGCCGCCGCCGCCCTGGGCCCACGCCCGCATCCGGCTCTCCGCCGGCAGCTCCATGTCCCGGCCGCCCACGACCATGTGCAGGAGCACGTAGAAGAAGGCCTCAAGGTCCTGTCGATAAGTCTTGGCCTCGCCGTTCATGTAGCCAATGGCCATAAACGGCCGCGTGCCAATTGTCACGTTCGGGTCCCGCTCCGGCGCCGGGTCGCGCGGCATGGCGAACTCGAGGTCGATTAGGATGCCCCGGGGTTGCCCCACGCCAGGGGTGTCTGCGATGATCATGTTTCCGGGGGATATGTCGCCGTGCAGGAGACCGGCGTCTATGTACAGCGATCTGTGGCACTTGATGGTGTCGCGGAGCGCCTCGAGCAGCTCCAGCCGGGTCTGGAATGTGTGGAGGGGCCGGCCCAGAGGAGACGTGACGACGCAGACAAGGGTGCGGTTCTCAAATGAACGTCTCGTCTCGTCTGTAAACTGCAGTACACCGGGAAAGTTGTCGTTTTCTGCCTGCCTGTTCTTGTTTTGTTCGTCGGCGGCGGTAACTTCCGAGGGGAGCTTTCTTTGCTCGCCGCACCCCATCCCGCGACGTAGATTGGCAGTGGTCTCGTACTCACGATAGAGAACAAGCTTGGCGGCGCCCCAGGCCCTTTTCTTCATGGCCATATCAAGAAGCTCATTCTCTGGCCGGGCGTTTGCGGATGGCCACTTGATCTTGATAGCGTGGCTCCATTGGTCCGAGCCAGACAGCCTCGCTCGATAAACAACCGTGGCCGCCCCAATCAGGGTCTTTCGTGTCACAATTGGAGTGGTATCGATGTATAGCCTGTCGGCCATGCCCTTGTTGTCGTCCAGCAGAATGTACTGGCCTTGATCATCGATGCTGAAAATGTTGCTCATACCCAACTCTTGGTTCGTCATGGTCTCGTAATACTGAAACAAGGATAGGAATTGTTCCGCGTCTTTCCGAACATCCATGGCCTTGCTGCAATACACACCCGATCTATCAATAACCCAAAATTCTACCAACGAGCCGCGGATGTAGAAAGCGTGCAGAAACAGACGTGTGGGTTGCTTATAAAAGACGGCCTGCGCAGACGCGCACAAGGCGACAAGGCCATCGCGATAACTAGCATTCGTGGGACACACAAGCCCAACAGCTTGGACCGCAGCATCATCTTTGACGGTTTCGGACTCGGTTCCGGGCACTCTGAAAGCAAGTCGGGTGCAATCGCCCTGAAGCCCTCTTTCATGGTGCATGTCGTCCTTTGCAGTAATACTCCATGATCTTGGCGCGCCGCTCCTGTTGGTCTGAGCAAAATCGACAAACCATTGATGAAAACTCTCCGGGTCGATGGACGTGGGGTGGATGGACGAAACATTGCTTGACGGCGAACTCTTGGTCACTCGGGCATTGCCAAAGTACTTGTTAATGAACTCGGGTACGGGCGCGCTGATGCAACCATAGAGCTCGTACAGGAAATCTTGAAAGTCCATGGCGGAGATGAGAAAGCTGACTTTGCCAAGGGGAAAAAAAGGTCTGCAAAATAAACGGGGTTTACGAGTGGACTAACTCAGATGTTGGTTTCTGCAAAGGTTTGGGTTGAATTTCCTTCTTCTTCTTTGTGTGAAACAATCCGTCATCCAACGCCACATTAGGGCATGGTATGAAAGAAACTGGAAAATTAGCACCCTTCATCGGAGTCGTCATCAAGATGGATGACCCCGCAGTGAGTCTTTGTGTAACGCAGTAACCAACCTGCTCTCCTTTTATTGTAGGGGCCGCACTTTGCCCATCACGGTGCTCTCTGTGCAACGTGTAGCACAAAGGACTGTCAAGTCTACAATGATGAATGACTATGCCGTCAAGTGGTAGCACCGAGGCCTATATAGACTTGTAATTGCAATCGAACATGATTCAGTGTCAAGGACCTGCGAGCGCCGTAATGACAGCTGACTATACTATATATTGTCAAGGTAGCACGAAACCCCGATGAACAGGACAACAACACATCACTGAACTATAGTGAGGCTGAGAATGATACTATTTTGATTTGACCAAGTAGCTCGAGATGGCTTACCGATATGTGACCATCTAGTTTCCATCTGTATAAACCTAGGGCTGCCGCCCACGACTATTTCGATGATCCAAGCACCATCCCACACTCATCTTCCGCCCTTGACACCATACTTGCCACTCTCGTACTCTGACTTCCTTCACTATCCTCTACAATGACCATTCTTCTTGACACTCTTGTCTCATGCGAGGCATACAATGCACTACCTCTTATCAGCGAGGTAGCTGCTGCACCAGACACTCAGTCTCAGCATCTCGAGCATCTCCGAGAGCTGCTCCACAAACACAAGGTGCCCAAGGGCGTCAGCGTTAGGTTGCTTCATAAGCATTTCGACACCAACGACGGAGAAGTCATCATGTTTCAAAACGTGCCTGTCTCCAATCATGGCCATGTCAAGATTATGAAGCCCGTTGTGCCCGAGAGGAGCTGCCAGCCTAGGGGTATACACTTTTTCGTCACCGATGACGCAACGCTGCAAGCTTATGAGTATGCAATGGCCAGTGTGCCTGACATGGGAGGCTTTCAAGATTTTCTATCCGAGTTTTGCCGTGTTGTAATAGAGAGAGGATTGCAGCGGACCTTTGGCCTGAAGCTCCTGTGTGAAGAGGAGGAGGATAAAGGATGGACAGAGTTCGAGCTCCATTCTGAGAGGGGCACCGTCACGTTCCCCAAAGGAATGTCCATGCCGACTGGCGAGAGCGATTTCACTGTCACGACGGAATGGGAGGGGACTGCCAAAGAAGCCGCAACCCCATCCAAGCATGCCTCTGCCTGCAGTCACACCAGGGTCTGCACGCACTGCAACGGCCACCAAAGCAAGGTTGTGCACGAGCTTGAAAAAGAATACTGCCTAGGTGGGCAGTATATTCAGCCTGGAACTACCCTTCACGCCATCGTTGATCAAATTGTCGCCGCGTTCTAGTTTGGGCTTTTTCGTCATCCGTGCAAGTGGTGGTTATTCCTGGTTCACCATAGCTCTAGCTAGGTAGTCGAGTGTATCAATATCAGAATGATGACATGTTTATTGCAATTATTCCCGCTGCCATCTTTTGCATGCCTATCCAGCTCAACTCTCCTCCTTTCGCAATCCCCTCAGCTTCTCCCACTCCGTCTCCGTCATCGAGTAAATCAGCTCGTCGTACCACGCCCGATTCACCCACGCCACCTCCCTCCTCCTCCCGACGTACACAAACCCCGCGGCCGCGTACAGCCGCTGCCCGACCTCGTTGCACGACACCGTTGTCAGCGACAGCGAGTGCAGGCCGCCGTGGCAAAACGCCCAGTCGACGCCCCAGTCGAGCGCCTCGCGGCCGTAGCCCCGCCCGCGAAACGGCCGCGCCAAGGTGATGCCGAGGTATGTGTTGCGGTTGTGCCGCAGCGAGTCGGGGATGCCGCCCCAGCCGATGCAGAGCGTGCCGATGATGGTGGGCTTGTCATGCCGGCCCTTGCTCTCCGACGTCGACTCGTCGCCTACTGGTTCCTCAGACGGGCCGAGACAGATGGCGACGCCGAGCAGCGCTTTGCGATACATGGTGGCTAGGAACTGCACATCGGTGCTGCCCTGTGGTCGGAGGATCATCTCAGAGGATAAAGCCTGTAGCGGTGCTTCATTCATCATGTCCTTGAGGACCGCCTTGTAGTCATCGCATTCGTCCTCAACCGCAATATAGCGGAGTCGCTTGGACTCGAAAGCGTGGTCGAGAGCAGTCGAAATGGTAGACATTGCTGAAAATGTATCATGTCAAGATTGAAATGAAGATGAATTTACAGTCGTCAAAGCGCGGCAAGATGGAGGCATCTCGCAGTTTATTATCTTTACCTACCCATGGGGTTGCATTATGTCAACTAAAGCATCTCGCCGAGCTTTTCTAGCCCCAGTCTTTCAAATGTGAGTCAGTCCGGCACAAGCTTTCTCAGCTCCACGACAACTCGTTGTCACTAAATCCTATTGAGTCACTCCGGCTGCAGCTCGGTGTTCGGCGCTCGGGGTGGAGTCATCGTTGATTGCTTGCCTAATTAGGCAGCAGTCCAATCGATCGGCTGTCGAGAAGTACTGACTTGATGGCAACAACCGCACAATACGGGCAGTAGCGGATGAGATATAAATGATGAGCTATTTGAGTTTGAAAAGATCGGATGAGCTCCAGAGATGGCGTGGCATGAGTAAAGGCGTGTGCTGTGGGTGCGCAGTGTAATCTAGCAAATTCAGTACAAGACGTGAAGAAGCAAGCAGGCGAACAAGGCCAAAAAAAAAAAAAAAAAAAAAAAAAACCCCAGTATTCTGTAGATTTTATAGTTGCAGCCGCGACTCGTCACTAATAGATGGCTTGCGCACGCGGCAGAGTCCTTCAGCGTCCCAGTCTTCGCTGCCAACACCACGACGCGCAATGAACAGGCCCTGAGGATCAGTATGCTGCTTAATCCGGTACAGCCTCTTGTAGTTGTCACCCCAGAACGATTCCTGAAAATCCGTCTCAAAGGCGTCGGCCTCATTCAGGTAGGCCCCCATATCTTTCTCGAGGGCCTTGAGAATGGGAACCTCGACATTGGTAAGCTTGTTCTGCACAGCTTTCTGCTCTACAAGAGTGGCATCAGGTGCCCAGTCTCGGCCAAATGCAATGTGTGTGATGGTCTTGCGCCAGGCAGGATTGAGCGCCGAATCGACCTTGCCTGCATTCTTTGCGACTGCTCCGTCTGCGATGAAGTGGCCGGTGTAGCCAGTGTTGCCGCTGCCCTCGTAAATATCACGAAGCGCTTTACCCAGGCGCTGAGCGCCATCCTTTTGGCTGAGGAGTTTACGCGATATCAGGCGGGAGCCAAGAATGACAGTTCCACCCGTAGCGTCGTAGGGTGTCTTGGCCAGTTCATAGGCTATAGAACCACCAAGGGTAGGTGCTAGCTGAAGGGTATAGTTGGCGTCGGGGGCAGACTTTCGGGCAACCTGAATGAACCCATCGGCAATCTTGGCAATGGGTGCTTTATCAGTCTTGTTAGGGAAGAACATGACGATGTTGATGGAGGCAGTGGAAGTGCTGTTTTGAACAGAGTTGGGGAGGAAGACGTAGTATCCGCTGCCTCCAACATCGGCAAGAGCCGGGAGACGTTGGTGGAGGGCGGCCAAAACATCCCAGAACCTGTCATCAGCTGGTCCAGCGAAAGCGATATCAGACATGAGGGCAAGGGAGGGAACATCAGGGAACGTGCGGATAGTTACAGAGACGACAACACCAAAGGTGCCACCTCCGCCGCCTCGAAGAGCCCAAAAGAGGTCTCGATTTTGGTATTGATTTGTCACAAGTAATTTGCCCTTGCCCGCTGTCAGCAGGTTTTCATACTAGTCACATATGCAGACTCACATCAGCGGTGACAACTTCAAACTGAAGCGCATTATCTGAAGCCATGCCCTTCCATGGCCCCAGAGGCGAGTGGCCACCACCCTGGATGTAGCCGCCAGCAGCGCCAACAGTGTGGGAAAGACCAACAACCGCAGTCAGATTACGCTTGCTCGTCTCGGAGTAAATGTCCATGAGGACGACACCAGCACCGAGGGTGAGGGCCGACCCCATGGACTTGTTGCGAGAGCCTTCGGGGACAAAGTCGTCGACAAACTCCATCTTCTTCATCTTATACGTGGCAATTTGGAGTGACTCTGGAGCAGATGATCGTCCGAGAAAACAGTGGCCGGTATTTTTGATGGCCAGCCTGATGTTGTGAGAAGCAGCAAAGCGCACTGCTTCCTGGATGTGCTGAGCCGTCTCGGCAACGACAGAGAAGAGAGGGACACGACCCTGACGACAGGGAACATCTCTGGGAAGACTAAACGAGCACGTCTCGTTGCGCTCCGGCCAGGCCTCCCAGTTTGTCCATTGGACGGCACCGGGGTTCTGATCACGCCACACGGAAGATTCTGAGAGGGCCTTGGACGCATTGCATGCGGTAGCGTCGTAGCCAGAATCGTGGCAGACGTGGGCAACAGGTCGAAGTGCGACGAGATTGCCGCTCACAGAGGCATTGAGAGATGCCCATTGGCTTTGCGAGGGCCAGCAAGGGTCGTTGGGCCTGCATCGACATTGGGCGTTTGATGTTTGCAGGGCAGCTCCGTGGGCTGAGCCCAGCAGCAATACGAGAGAGGTGGCGGCCGTGATCAATCTCATGATGATGGATATAATGATGAAGACTTTGCCTGCGATCCTGGTGATACGGAGAGGACTAGCCGCGTCTATTTGTACCCATCACACCTTGTAGTTGGTCTTAAGCCTGGAGTAGGGATTACGTGGATGACACCGAGCACAGCCATGGTTTGGTTTCCTGTTCTGGAGTCATGGGCCGAGTCGGCCGATCGCGTTCGGCAGTGCATGGCAATGCGAAGAATACGGAGAGTAAGATGGACCGGCATTGGCTGAGGCTGACAAGCTTGGGGCTGAAGGAGAAAGGTTGGTCAAGTTGTCAGGGTGGTGAAGTTGCCCGGAAATACTGGGTCGTGGGGCAAGTGGATGACAAGAGACGCCACTTGATATACTGAATAATTTCTTCCCTCAGTTACCGTCCTTTTCATCTTTTTACTTATTTTTCCATCCTTTAAATGCTCACAGCCGGCGTCTTTTTTTCCGAACTCCTTGATACGGGGAATGCGGGTTCGGCTGGAGAGCATAATAATGTCCCGCTAATTTGTGGTGGATCAACCACTGCAAGTTCAAGAGATTCCAAGGGGAATAATTGCTGGATTACCGGTAGCTAACTTGGCACACTAAATAGATTTTGTAGCAATTATTTTTTATATTCCGTCTCGTAACTGGACAGAAATTTGAACCAGACTCCTACCTACATGAACATAGAAAGCAGCCAGAAAAATTCAAGTCCGCGAATTGGCTGTAGGCCTAACCGCAAAGGTGGATCCGCTCTCATGCATCTCGCGACATCTGGCCTAAAAGGGTCAAAAATCGTAGCTCCATCAACGTCATTGTCACCGCCTCTTTTCATCCTCTTCCCGTCGACCTGCCTTGTCCGAATTGCATCACCATTGTACAAACCGAGTCAAGGTTTCAGCGCGAACACGATCCCTCATCGAGCTATAGTCGCAAAACACTCGATCGCCCTTGCTGCACGGCGTCCAACCCGGCCTCTCCGCGGGATTGTCCCCCTTTGACAGGTACGACAGCCGCGCGTTTGTGTCCCCCATCAGGGTAGTGCGTTTCACGGCCACCAGCCCAACAGTCGCTCGATACTTGCCTCCAGTGCCAGACCTTGGTTTTGGCAAATGGCATCGCGATAAGCCGTAACCACAACTGTCCGTCCACCTACGGTACCCCGGCTCCAACGCCATCCCATTCAGCCCACGATGCCCAAGATACGCCCACCCACGACAGGCTACGAGCGCCTTGCCCAGGCCGACCGCTTCAGCGACGACTCCGACGATGAATTCAATAATGCCGGTCTGTCCGCCTCCCTCAACCCTTCAGCTGCCGTAGGCCCGCCCAAATACCCCCCCAACGGCAGCGGCCCGTCCGGCACCCGCCACAAGTTCAGACGTCGCGTCGGTAGCACCGGCGCTATCGACATCAAAGCCATCAATGCCCGCTTCGAGCGCTGGGCCGACGAGATTGCCTCCAAGTTCAAGCGTGGCCGCGGAAGGAGCTTCGCCGGCGAGGAGGAGCGCCTCGAGATCCAGCACTCCGTCTTCCGCGCCCCCGAAGGCGTGCGGCCCATCACAGCCGAAGAACTCGCCGACACTCCCGAGGGTGCTATTACCAAGGCCGAATTTGAGGCTACCGTCGACAGCGTTAGGCATGCTATTCGACAGGAAATTCACCCCAGCATGATCTCTCAAGGGAGCTCCGGTAGCTACTTTGCGCGCGATCCGGATGGTAAGATTGTCGGTGTCTTCAAACCCAAAGATGAAGAGCCCTACGCGGCTGGAAACCCCAAATGGAATAAATGGATTCATCGAAACTTGTTTCCTTGCTGCTTTGGCCGAGCATGGTATGTCCAATGCGGAACTGCGTCACGCTACCACAATCACATGCTAATCCAAACAGCCTCATTCCCAATCTCTCATACGTCAGCGAAGCCGCTGCCTACGTTCTCGACCGCCAATTACGAACAAATATGGTGCCTTATACCGATGTTGTCTGGCTATCATCAAAATCTTTCCACTATCCCTTCTGGGACCGTCGCAACTTTTACCGCAAGAAGAAGCCCTTTCCAGCCAAACCCGGCAGCTTCCAAGTCTTCCTCAAAGGCTTCAAAGACGCCAACGTCTTTCTTCGCGAGAATCCCTGGCCTGATCAGTACTGGTCTGGCTTCCGCACATCGAGTAGCAAAGATGTTCGTAATCGCAAGAATAAGAAGTGGTCCGACGCCTGCCGCCCATCAACATCGAGCCAGGCTGAGAATGTGGACTCGGAAGATGACGAGACTGACTCACCTGGTGGTGGTGAACGCTCCCCGCCCCCAGAACAGCCGGCTAGGTTCGAGTGGACAGAAGAATTAAAGCAGTCATTTCGCGAAGAGCTCGAGAAGCTGGTTATTCTCGACTACATTATGCGCAACACGGACAGAGGCCTCGACAACTGGATGGTCAAGGTCGACCGTGACTCCAATACCGTGACCATTGCCACGGAGCCCTTGCATTTCAGTATGGAGGCCGAAGCAGAGCCCGACGCAGACCGCCCGCGGCCCGTCAACGTCAGCGACATGCCAGCCACGCCCTCCACGGCATCTTACCCCTATCAGCGCCAGCGGCCCATGCACGCCTCCTCCACGCGCAACGCCTCGGAGAATCACACGCGCATGGTGCTTGGCGCCATTGACAACTCACTCTCCTGGCCGTGGAAGCACCCCGACGGCTGGCGCAGCTTCCCGTTTGGCTGGCTGTTCCTCCCCGTGGACCTCATCGGGCGTCCCTTTTCGCAAAAGACGCGCGACCACTTCCTGCCGCTGCTCACGTCGACGGCGTGGTGGAGCCAGACGCAGATGGCGCTCAAGCGCGTCTTTCAGGTCGACGAGGACTTTCAAGTGCGCATGTTTGCCAAGCAAATCGCCGTCATGAAGGGCCAGGCCTGGAACGTCGTCGAGGCCCTCAAGACGCCCGACCACGGCCCGCTCGAGCTTACCCGCCGCGCCAAGGTCTGCGTCTGGGACGACCTCGTCGACGTGCCTGTCGCCGTCCCCATGCGAGTAACCTCATCAGAGATGCGCCGCACCGCCCTCGCTTCTTCGTCTCGCGCCTCGATCGACAACGACGAGGCCGATATTGCCAGCTCCGTACCCACTGCCAGCAACAGCACCGCCGTCTCCGCCGCGCAGTCCACAGACCTCCTCGGCTTCAGCGCCGCCTCGCTGCGCGGTGGCGATCTTCCGAACCCGGGCCGCTTTGAAATCACAACCAGCCCCAAGCTCGAAGCCACGCAAGACGCCGCTCCAAACGGCGATATCGCCGCCGACAATACCAAAACCTCCTCCCGGCCCTCGTACACCGGGCCCTCGCGCTCGCTCAACACCTACGACCCGCCCCGCAACAGCAACATCAACAGCAACCAGCGCCACCAGCGCCGGTACTCTTTCACCAGCACGCCCGGAGGCCGCCGCAGCAGCCACACCATCGCGCACCGGCTTTACAGCGGGGACCATCACGCTGCTGTTGGTAGACGCAGTTACGACTACGGCAACCACAGCACCGCCGGCGACGACGACCTGCTTGAGGGTGACCTCGGCTACGCCGCCGCCGAGGGCCAGATGGGCAACCAGCGCAAAGTCATTGTGGAGCGCCTCGAGGCCGTCAAGAGCAGCAACCCCGTCTTTACGTGGTGTTGAGGCCCAGAATTATCACTATCCAGACTGGGGGGTTTCTTCTTTTTCCTCTCGTAATAAATAGGAAGCAAAAGAAGAAGAAGAAAACACGAATTCAACAGACAGGGATGGGAGGAAGGCCGGGGGGCAGGTTGCCGAATAGCCGACCCTTGGCGGGCTGGTTACCACGAGTAGCTTGCTAACAACACGCGTGTTGTGCGAACCTCGATCTCCTATTATGCTTCTCCACAATAGCATCTCACTTTTTCATTCCCTCTTTCGTCTCTTTTTCTTATTCTTCTACGTCATCTTTGGTCTTTCTTGTATTTTAGCCTTTTCGTTTCTTGTATTCCCATCTCCGTCATGGGTTTCCCGGTTTTCGCGCATACGCACAAGTAGGATCTACAACAGTCGTACGAGGGACTGAAAAAGGGCTAATCAACCTCTCTTTTCCCTTTACCTTCCCTAAGCACGCGGTCTTTCGACTTGCCCGCTGTCAGTAAAGTTCCGACGGCGACGACGACGTGTTCGTCCCCGGTTACACAAGCTGAATGTACTCAGCAAACCCAATGCCGTTCCTGCTGGGCTGTCGGCTGGGGGCGATGTTGACAAACGTAGGCCATGCCCTGCTGATCTGCCTCCTTCCGGTTATCTACGCCCAGTGTGACGCGTGCCCATGGAGAATCCATGACGATTCATCAGAAGATGCGTGCGCAGCTCTCTCCTCTCGTGTCTGAGGTCTGGGAAAATGTTGGGGCTGCTTGAAACGAAGGCGCATGGCTTCTGCGTGATGCAACGTCACACTCTCTCCAGAAAATGGTGAAATGGCGTTCCTTGCCAATAATGTCATATTCGTAATGGCCCTGTCTATAACAAGATATCCAAGGGCTCGACAATTGAGGGTCTGCGGAGAATTGCCAACCGTGCCAAATGTGGGTGCATCTCTTCCACGCGCGACGATGACCTTGGCCAATCAAAGCCTCGCCAACTCATCGCCCATGCAGAAAATATGACAAAAAGTCTTCTCAACGAAGACGTCAGACCTTTCTGATCACGGCATAGCGTGAGGCCTTGAACAGGGATATAGATGCGGTTTGCACTCTACACCGCCCCGTGGTCAAGTTTGCGAAAGTGCCGCCTCAATTTGAAGGAGCCGAGTAGCCAAGGCAAATATTCGACTCTACGTATAGCGGGAAATGGTCCGTTACGAAAAGAGGTCGTCATTCAACCAAAGCTTCAGAGTTTCAGAGTAACGGCATGGCAGAGCCATAGTGCAACTATTGCGTTGGAGAGCGGGCCATGTTCCCACCATAGCCGACCCCCGCCATTGCACAACGTGGCGTGGAAGTCGTAAATAGCGTCTTTTGAGCCTTTGACTTTATTGTGAGCGTGTTTGATGCTTTCCCAAGTCTGGACATGTGTAGATTTTGTGAAATTCCCCGCGCGGTCGTGGCTGGTGGGCGTGAGGCGGTGAGCTGACTCGATACCCTGGCCACACCGTCGTCGTGCAAAACACATGCTTATTTGACCACTTTATTTCAAATTCTCGACAAGTTATTCCCCGTCGTAAACCCAAATGCCGACACCCAAGGTGGGCTTGTCTCGGTTTGCTGCCCGCCTGCTGCCCACTGTTGTAGCCCTGGCTGTTGCATCTGCAACGGCTGCAAATTTTAGCTTGCGTGGTCTCTAACTTCGCTGATTTCATTCAGCGAGGATCTTCGTCTCTTTTCGTCTGGTAACTTATGTCACTATGACTTCGTGCAGACCATAAGACCATGGGTCTTGACCCAGCACCGCTCAATCACAATCCTTGTTGTCACCGCACTGGAGCTCTGTAGCCACCGAAGAAGTCTCTTGGGTTCATGAAGCTGAGAGCAAGACTACTCGAGTCTCGTACTGATAGCGATTTCGGGTGGAGGAGCCCAAAGGTTGTGTCAGCCGCAGGCCACAGTACGCGCCAGTCAATGGTTGGTCCGACGTAAGTACAAGCTGACCCGAGAGCTTGGAACAGCATGAGCTGTCCAGAGATGTAAATGCCGCATTAGAGTTTTCCTTTACTTCTCAGAGTCTGCAGGTGTTGTCTCCGAAAAGTATCTGCAAGCATACCCACTGCAGTATCTGTAGGCATACATATAAACGGGCAGTAGCCGCACGAGAAACAGAAACAGACCGATTCTCTTGCCATGGCTATACTCCCACCGGCCGCCAAGAATACCTTTCTCTTGATGTGAAAAAAGGCAGCAGCGCGGAGATCGTAGCGTGATTGTGTCATTGTGCCAATGCCCGGCATTCATTTACCAAAGACCCGCATCCGGTGCCGCTTGGTCAGAATTGTTCCCCGTCCCGGCAATGCGTATGAAAAAGATTCTCAGCCGAATCAAAAACTTTGCGCAATCTCCATACTTGGGACGAGAGCGCAGTCGACTTCAGCCAAATATTCAGATAGGGCGAGGGGACATTCGAAGAGCACGGTGACAACCTGCGCGAAGAAAGCCTTTGCCGCCATTGCATCGCCAAAAAGTACCCCGAAGACCCCAGCTTAGTCCGGCGTGTTAGAAGCACAAGAGGATGCAGGACATGCTAATCCATGTGGATGAGTACCCTCCGGGCCGGCCCACCTCCCGATGAAGGAGAAAGCTTCGTGTGGTGGATCGTCATGCTCGCACTCGATCCCTACAGAAATGCCTCCAATCTCTTAATCTGTTTATTAGCCGAGGTCCAAGTCCTGAAGCCCTTCGTAGCTCACGGCTATGACGGGGGAATGGCTATCGGCAGGCCGGTCATTGTGATACCACCTCTTTAGAGTGTACTGGGCGTGCAGCTGCGACCACGGACCTTCCGTAACCAGTTCTATAAAACGAGCACAAGGCTGTCGCTGTATTCAAAAAGCTAGTCTCCCAGAAATTCGGTGCGAGCCATTGTGGCTCCCTGACATCTGAGGTCGACGTCGGTCCTTTGCTGCCAGATGACAGACTGCTGAGCCTGATGCAGCACGGCTGCTCCCCGCAGAAAGGATTGTGCGAATTCCGTACCATGTTCTATGTGGATCGCAGAGTTTAGCGATTCCCAGTAATGAAGTCTCGCCACAACAGCGGAGCTAGGCTACAAGGTATCGATTCTGAACCAGAACTCGAGTCTTCTGATGCTCGATTTTGAATAATGGAGCAATACCCAGAATAAACTGCACCATGTGACCTGATGAGCATTGAGTGAAAACCCTCCGCTTTTAGCCACTCGGTTTGGTCCAGAAGACTCGGTGCTCCTGCCTCTTGCATGAGGTTTGTTCAGATCCAGATTCAACCAGAGTGCCACGGCTGACGACTGACGAGCCATTTACCGCCACGAACTCTTCGAGTCCCCACTTCGGTATGTCACTTCAAACATTCCTCTTCAATCCCGGTGACTCGTCTAAGAAACATTTGCCAAGTGAGGCGCAGAGGATGTGCTGTAATACAAAGCCCTGGCCCACTAAAGCATGCAGCCGGAGAGCACCACTGCATATTCCGCGTATTGTGTATATCTTCCGTGATTTGAGTCTTTCTGACGATGCGTTACACGCCATATGACACTGAATTGGTAAGGTATTTACGGTCTAACCAAGAGTTCTTAGTAGTACTCGTTGCCGCCCAACTTGTATGATTCGTCCCGTTTCAACGCCGTGGCGAAGAGGTCCCGTTTCGGCCGTGGCAACACGGAGATCGGAATAATTTGACGGATCAAGCAGGCTGAGCACGCGGGTTGCTGATGCGAAAACGGAGGGGTTACCCACAAGAGCGATCGGCTCGCCTCCTCCATGCGCAGTAGTCCTCCGACATCAACAGCCAATAGCTTGTCGAGGGCAGGATGAGTCTTCCGTAAGTCAAACTTTATTTATTGAGCTTCGCACTAATGCCCGTTTGCCAGAGAGAGCACGATACCCCTAGATGACGAGTACCGAGATACTCTGGAGTACTGCGGTCGCACATTCCACAAGTATTCGTTGGAAACCGGCACATACTTTGCGCCTGTGGATGAGGTCCGCCTTGTCAGAGTGCATGCCGTTGAAGTTGCTATTGACACATGCCATAGGAAGAGATCGAGCGGTTGGAGCTGATGCACAATGTCCTGTCGAAAGTTTTCGATAATAGGCTCATATTCCCACCCATGCCGACCCCAAGGAAGATTCTCGACTGCGGTTGCGGTGCTGCGAACTGGGCCGTCGATGTGGCCGAACGATATCCCGACTGTGAGGTATGTGGCGATGGTGCCGATATGACGTTGTTCAAAGTCTGACTGTGGCGAGGCGACGCGTACTGCAGTTGAGCCGGCCACTGGCATTGCTGTGAAATGTATCATCTTGCCCATTGCTTTTGATATCGCCCAGCTAATGTCGTGGTTTGTATTCAGGTGCTAGGGATAGATGTCAGCCCGCATATGCTGCCGGAGCATCCGCCGCGCAATCTTGATTTTCAAATTGACGACCTCAACGCGAGGTGCGACTGGCAAAGTTGTTGTGACTGCTCCAAAGCCTGACTAACTTCTGGCGCAGGTTTACATTTCCGGGTAATTCGTTTGATCTTGTACACAGCCAAATGGTTGCCGGCGGGGTGCACGCAAGTAGATGGCCTACCTACGTGCGGGACGTATATCGCGTCACGAAGCCCGGTGGATGGTGTCAGATTGTTGAGCTGTATTTAAACGCGCAATCAGACAACGGAAGACTTACCTATGGCTAGTATTCTGGCATATGCTTTGAGGGTGTGGACATGGGCTAACGTGTCGCGGCTGTGCAGATCACGCTTTGTCGAAATGGTCAAGTCGTTATTTGAATGCATTGTCTCGCCGAAAGAATCCCAGAGCGGCACTGCAAATGGCAGGGTGGATGGGAAGCGCAGGCTTCGTTGACATAGAGTCGAAACTCATTACGCTGCCGATGAGCGCTTGGCCGACCGGTACGAGCCCGCGTGATTGCCACGTGCCGCGTGCTGCGTGCTGCATGCCGCATGCTGACGAAGCTGTAACAGAGCCCCGAGACGGAAGAATAGGAAGAGCGAACCGCGAGAATATCAAGGAACTTTTGGCCACAGCTTCGCTATATCCCCTCACAGAACAAATGAAGTAGGCCGCGGCTGAGACGGACAGGGTTGGCCACAGTTAACCATTTCCGCAGAATACCAATAGAGGAGTACGAGCAACTGATCAGTCGCGCTAGAGACGAGGCAGGCGATCCCGGACTCAAGGTAGGGCCGTGAACATGAGCCATGCGAGAATGGCCGCTAATAACTTTATTCTTTTGTTTCGAACAGGCGTACTTTCCATTGTAGGTGATGGATTCTAGCGGTGAGGTCGCCACGTGGTGGCTAATTTTTGTCTCAGATATGTCTTTATCGGAAGGAAGCCGACAACGAGATAGGCAACGAAGGACGGCTGGGGAGGCCGTGAGATACAAACATATGTTGGGCGGATCCATGTCGATACAGAATGCATGAGATTATTTCGAGCGGTGAAGGTTAAGCTGGTGGGTGGTGATTGACAAAAAGTCACAAAGGAGTTATTATGCAGGGTGGCGTTTGGAATGGCAGCGCCGCCCCTCGCCTGCCAGCTGGCAAACGTCCATGCCAGTCTTGGCGGCAGTCTGCAAGTAGCATCTGCCTTGTGCATCAAAATTTTCAGTTCGCGCTTTGTCTCGAAATACCCATTCATTTGGTGTCTCAATTTACTGGGGCCTGGTCGGACAACAGACGCGGTGAAGCTTATCGTGATAATTGGTTCACGTGTCAGCGGTCGTCCGCCATCACTAAGTGCAAACGCGCAAAC
This sequence comes from Beauveria brongniartii, assembly GCA_030782485.1. Lineage (NCBI taxonomy): Eukaryota > Fungi > Ascomycota > Sordariomycetes > Hypocreales > Cordycipitaceae > Beauveria > Beauveria brongniartii. The sequence goes on from JARJPP010000067.1 coordinate 52,309, forward strand.
GCGAAGTTCTACGTCGGGACGAGCATTGATTGAATCAGTGTCTACCTAAGATGCGCCGTTGATATTCGTGCGAACACATGAGGACCAGGAGTGGTTGGTTGATATTTGTCGTTGATCCGCACACCCAACCCTGCAAAAGCAGCGCAATTATGTCCGAGTTGTCTCTGCACGTGCAGCAATTCCTTTCTCTTGCCGCCGCCTTGCACAAGTCATTACGAACCAGACATGTGAAGAATCTTTCGAGCATAATTTTTATCAGCCAATCCGTCGATAATAACTCGCAACAAAGGGTGGGACCGTGGCGGCGGTCGGGTATAGCGGAAAGAACGGGAAAGCGGATATCGAGGGGCTTGGCTTTAGGCATGAATCAGATTTACCACCGACGAAAACTAATCAATACACACCATGATATAACGGTGACTGCGGAGACGGCCTCTTGTTCGATTTAATCGCCCGATTCATTTTATCCAAGATCTTTACAGCACAGATCGTGCCCGCCGAATTGGTCCTCCAGACAAGAGTCAAGACACTATCCAGACTTGGGACGCCGCCATAGCCTGGCTGCAGCCTGCAGCAGCCTCAGACGGTTTTCTAGCGCCCGCTGTGGGCCAAACAGTTAGCTCTAGTGCTATTCGTAGTGTATGTTGTCTGTCCCTGAGGCCCTGCAGGCTGCAGCCACGCCGAGTCACGTCCGATTGGTCACATCTGCCACATGGGTTCCGATCCCTTGTTGCCTTTGAAGGAGACTTGCTCAATTGGGATGGTGACGGGCGTCTTCAGCGCGAAATGCTTTTCTCACTCACTGCTCACCGGCAGATTTTTTTTCCTGTTCGACTTTACCCTTGGAGATGCTTATCCGACTGCTAAGCGTTGAGTAACCCTAGTCCTTCTTAACAACTAGCACACCATGTTGATGCCATCTAGGGCTTGGCGCACCCGAGACAGCGTACCTAGGAGTTTGAAACGCCAAACATAGCCCCAACGGCTTGAATGCGTCCGGAATATGAAGTCGCAGACAACAAGTCAATCAGAGATACGTGGGCGAAATTTTTCTATAAGATGGGTATCCCGAGCTGAAGCGGCGATGGCTCGGCGATTGCAGCCAGATCCCGCGGCATGTTGGCTTGGCAGTTGAGCCCCACCAAAAATTATTGTGTTCGCAATGCAATGACTGACTGCACAGCTCGGACCATATCGCAAGACATACGCTATGGGCAAGCGATAAGTTTTACGTGGATATTATAAAGGGAGCTCGTTTCCTCTCGAGATGTTGCAAAACAGTTTCCCACTCAGTCATTCTCAAAGCCTAGCACACAGGTCGTCTTGCCACTTATACACCATTCAAACATCTGATACACACGCACACAAGACAACAACTCCACCATGCCTTCCTCTACAACTTCGTCATCTTCTACCGGCTCCAGTATCAAGTCGTGGTTTGCTCGACACTGTACGCCTGCTCCCGCGTGGCGCGGTCAGCAGACTTGCTGGTGCCAGGACTGCTTCAACAAGCAGATGGGCTTACCCAAGAAGTCTCAGGTGTCTGACTGGCCCTACAACCACCCTACTCGCAACAATAACGGCTTCAGCTCCGAGACTGCGTCGTTGAATGTCGAGTCGGAAGCTGAGTGTTCGTCTGAGAGGCGTCTACTGTAGATGCTCTACTCTCGATGCACCCACACCATGTCCGCCACTCTACTATACCCACTTGCTTTGACCTGCAAGAGAAAAGCAAGATCGACTTTTTTTTTACCGCTTCTTCATTCAAAATCACGAGCTCGAGAATCGCACCATTGAGATTCAGTCATGTTCCTGCCCTGACGAGATCAGGCCACCTGCATCCAGTGCCGACATGTTGCAGGTTGCCGGCTAACGAGTCCGGACGAGCGGCGCCAGCGTGTGGGGCGGACTCTGACATGAATAATTTGACCATGGCGTTTGGAGCGGCTATTACGGACTTGACGGATAGAATTTTTATAGATTATTTATACCACAGATTAGATTACGAATGACACTATACTTGCTTGGCTCGTTTTTTTTTTTTTTTCTTTTTTTGAGCTCGTTCTCCACCATTTCATGCTGCGTGTCTCTGTCGCGCCTTTTTTAGACTTGGGTATGTAAACTTGACGTCACAGAGCAGGACTTCTCTAGCTGCGTCTTGAGGTGGCCAACACTTGGCACAATGCCATGAGCCATGATTGAGTAAACAAGAGCAAAAAACGACCTGATGCGAGAAATGGCACCCGCAGTGGACAGCGCCATTCTGGAAGTGCTCGGTCTCGATGCCACCGCCACCACGATGCGCTCCCACGGGAGCTCCGGCTTCGCCTCGACCTTTAAGCTATCGACGACGGTCGACGGGCAGCCCGCGCACTACTTTGTCAAGACGGGCCGCGGCGCAGACGCGGAAATAATGTTCAAGGGTAAGAATTCTCTTCACCTGTTGCTATTTTGTTCTGCAACGAGCAAGTAACAGAATAATAAAAAACCCCCTTTTTTTTTGAAAATGCTCATAGAAAAGTAGGTGAGCACGCTTCCCTCAATGCTATTGCCAACGCCGTGCCCAACTTTTGCCCGCGCGCCTACGCCCACGGGGCCATGTGCTCCGCCACGGATACTTTTTTCCTCGTAACCGACTTTCTCGAGCTCCTCGGCACGTCTTCGTCCCGCTCTGGGCCGTCTCTCGCCGCCAAGCTCGCGCAGCTACACACGACGCCCGCGCCGATTCCTCCAGACCACGACAGCCCAGTCTTCGGCTTCCCCGTGCCGACGTGTTGCGGCGCCACGGCGCAAGACAATACATGGTGCGCGTCGTGGCCCGACTTTTACGCCAACCGTCGTCTGCGCAGCATTCTGCGTGCATCTGTCGTAAATCACGGAGAGGACGCGGCGCTGGCGGACGCGGTGGAAAAGGTGGCGGAGAGGGTGGTGCCACGGCTGCTGGGCAGCACGACCACCGAAGCGGCGTCGGGGGAGACGTCGCGGCCAGTGGTGGTGCACGGAGACTTGTGGAGCGGGAACCACGCGCGGGGACGCTTTGCGAGCCGAGGCGGCGGCGGCGACGTGGAAGAGGTCGTGTATGACCCGTCGGCGGTGTACGGTCACGCAGAGTACGAGTTGGGCATCATGCGCATGTTTGGCGGGTTCGGGAGGGAGTTTTGGGATCAATATCACAGGCTGGTGCCCAAGGCAGAGCCGCGAGACGAGTGGGAGGACCGGGTGTCGCTATACGAGCTGTAGGTTGCCATTTCTCGCTTTCTGATTCAGAAACGCGTCCTTATTTTGGAATTCGTGCTAACGCAAGAGAACAGCTATCATCACCTTAACCACTTTGCCATGTTTGGGGGAGGCTATCGCGGCAGCGCCATGGGTATTATGACGAGGTTGATTTCAAAGTATGCAGGCTGAAGAGTCTGGAATGTCGTATGAATTTTTTTTTTTTTTTTTTTTTTTTGTAAAATTCAATAGAAAGATGAATATGCTGTTCAATGATGATGACGACGCGTACTTGCCCGTTTCCAAGCACAATGGCAAAAAGATTCCGTCGTCGTATGTGGATATCTACTGCAGCGCTGTCTATGTACCAGTTTCGCCCAATTGTATGCGTGACTAGGATGACGATGATGGCTGAAAAAAAATGATGAAAAAAAGAAAGCGAAAACCCCCTCCAAGCTACTCTGCCAGCATTGCCTGCCTCGTTTCCCGTAGAGGCTCCTTGTCCGACGCACGCTCCGGCAGCTTCCCCGTCGGCACCTCTGGCAGCCTCTGCTGCTGCTGCTCCTCCTCGCCGACCGGTGCCCGCCCCCGAATCTGGCCCTCCATCTCCGCCAGCTCGTCTTCGACCTCGTCCTCGTCCTGGTTCGAGATGCGGCCGCCCAGCATCTCGCTCACCTCGTTCTGGTACGCAATCGCGTCGGCCGACTCGCCCATCAGCTTCTCCACGTGCTCGAGGCCGCCCATTTCGCGGTGAATCTCCTGCAGCACCCGCGTCCCCTGCTGCAGCCCAAACACGACGTCCTTTTGAATCTGCGCAAACTCGACGCTCGCCGTCAGCTGCTCCAGCTGCGCGAGCTGCGCGTCCGTCTTGGCCAGCAGGCTCTGCTGGTACTTCTTGCGCCGCAGCGCGAGCAGCGCCCGCGGCTTGTCGCCCTTGGCGAGCATCTGCCGCGCAACGTCCGTCTCCTTGTCGGTGAGGACGGCGATGCGTCGCTGGTACTGCTGCAGCTTGTCGCGCTGGATCTTGAGGTCGAGAATCGCCCTGGAGTGGGTGGGTAGTGGCGCGGTGGTTAGCCGGGCACGAGGGCAGACACGGGGGGGAGGGTGGCGGCGCGTTTGCTTACTTGTCCTGGGCGGTAACTTTGCTGGTGTTGCCGCCCATGATGTCTGTGAGGTTTTGAGTGGGATGGGTTGGACCCCGGCGATTGAAGGATTGTCGTTGGCTGCGAGGTCGTAGGTAAGTGTCCTGTTAGAGTTACGTGAACATATTCGTTATCGAGATGGTGCGCCTGTGCCCCGCGATATCGTCACTAGGCGGCTGACCCGCCGATGACTGCCTGGGTGGTGGGGGCTTTGGCACTTGGACTCTTGACACTTTATGTGCGAATATACGTACCTATGTAGTTATTGAAGTTATGCAGTATTAAATAAGTTATCTAGTGAGAACCCTGAATTTGCAACGTCGATTTCCAAATTTACAAGGTAGCCACACAAAGGGCCATGTACCCCTTATTAACAGAACTTCTCATCCTCCACCGTTTTGTCCTCCTAGCACACACCGCTCAGAGGCACGCAAGGCGCTCTCAAAATGCCAGGAAACGCGCAACCTTGATACCCCGCCCTTTGTCGCCTCAGATGCCTTAAATTCGCCATGGCAGATCAACCTCGGTCAGAAATTATCGAATGTTACCCTATTGGGAAAGGTCTTGATGCTTTTCGCGCTTCGGTCAGTTCGGTCTGTGAAGACAAAGGCATTTCCTGCACGCCAGACGCGCTTGGCCAGCTTCGCGAAGAAGGTAGGAGAGTGGCATTTATTCGGCAGTGCTTTGTCTAATAAGTTTATTCAGATATCCAGAATCTCGCTATTGTTCTCTTGTCCGCTCTCCTTCAACTCCCTGCAACTGGCATTCTGCGTTCGCAGACAACTTACGGCACGCTTCGCAATGATCTCTTAAAACTCAACTCAGCCATCAGCTCCGACGTCTTCGACTTCAACCGAATTAACCCCCTTTTGAAAGTAGCCATCGCCAATGAATCTTCCGACAACGACATCTGGAACTAGGGATAAAAGGCCATCATTGACTATTGGAAGCCTATTTATGAGGCTAACTCGCGCATCGCTGTGCTTTGGAGGGCTGTCTCAATGGACACGAGTCCCTGCATAACGCAGGCTTACTGCACAGCGTCTCGATTTACAATCTGAAGATTAATCAGAATAGCGAGAACTCTTCTCGGCCTTCGTCTCTCATTGATCTCGACTTCGCTATTAAGGGATCTCGACAAGTACCCTTCATTCTATTTCCGTCCGGGAAATTCAAAACGCTTCCAAGAAAGATACTTTGCGTCGGCCGTCAACATCGTCACCATCAGCTTACCACGTAAAGCTCTCAATCATCAGCTTCATCACCACCGCCTTGCCATTCTCGCCGTGTCTGCCGAGCGCCGACGCCACGCACCGCACCTGGTCCACCATGCCCGCCGGGCCGCACACCACCACCACCGTGCCGCCCCGTTGCCGCCGCAGCTCCTCGGTCAGGATCCTGCGAATGTCGAGCCGCTCGCCCACCGCTAGCCTCACGTCCACGTCGCCCCAGCGCCGCTGCGCCATGGTGCTGCTGTTGCTGCTGCCCTCCTCGCTGGCCAGCCGCCCCTGTAGCAGCTGCATCCGCTCCACCTCGTGCACCAGCGGCCACGTCCGCGCGCCCCAGTACAGCTTCTTTGTGCCCAGCGCCGCTGCACTCGCCGTGTTGAACCTGTCCAGCGCGGGGAGCACGCCCGTGATGCCGACGCCGCCGGCGATGCACAGCAGGTTGGGGAAGTCGTGGCTCGGCTCCGGGTGGTCTTGCTGCACAAAGGTCATCTTGTGATTGTAGGGGCCCTCGACAAAGACGGGGATACCGCTGGCGCAGGGACCCCTTTTGGCGACGAGAGCTGTCACGCCGCTCTGTCGTCGGATAAATACGGCGATGCCAGACTCCTTGCGGATAGTGACCGACTCGCTGTCTGATCCGCTTCCCGAAGAGCTCCCGATCGGAATCGTACTTGCGGCAATATCCTTTTCCTTTCCCTTTTCCCCGCTCAACTCGGAACTGGCCGTGGAACAAATCTCTTGCAGACATGTCACGCCAGCAACAGAAAATGGATGGTTCTCCCAGAAGCGCCAAGTGCTGATGGTGGGGAAGTAAAGGTACACATGACCATCCGCCGAGACGCCCGGAACGTCCAGCCTGTAGTAATCCTCGTCAATCGGCGTAAAGTACGCCCTCTTGAAGCCAGCACGCAGCGAGCGTCCGAGGCGCACCAGACGATCAAAGCCCCAGATGGCGCAGGCCATCCACAGCCAGTTCTGGTACCCCCATGCGTCCGTGTACTTGACATTGACGTGCTTGTACGAACAGACAATGACCAAGACTGTGATGATAATGTGCGCCGCCAGGAATATCTCGTAGATGCGCTGGCGAATCGGCTGGATCGACTTTACGCAGAGAATCACAAATCCGATTGTACCTGCGGAGCCCCAGTACCAGTACGGCTCGGTGAACTCGCCCGCCCATCCCTCCGAGTGCAGCGCTATCTCGAGGTACACCAAGCTGTGCAGGACCGCATGCATCATGCATATAAACGCCATCCATCGATGCAGGAGCAGGAACGTCGAGTGCGACCAGTTGGTCAGCCACAGCAAAAAGTTGTTGCGGCCGGCGTATAAAATAACCAGGGGCACATTCGCATACGCCAAGACGCCCATGCGGTTGGCGACGATTCTCATGATTTCTTCTCTGGCAGTCTCGCGCCCACTGTCCGGCTCAATTTCATATCCAACGCATGAGAGGATCACGTTTATCACCCAGAGATAGAGAATGAAGAGCGCCTGGCCGCGCGTAGGCATGATACCCAGACCCCAGATGGGCGTCGAGTGCTTGGAGCCGATCAGCGGCGGGTCGATGAGGTATGCATTCGCCTTGGTGGCCCAAGTCGCCGGCCACGGAAGGAAGCGCAGCAGCGAAACCGCAATCGGGATGCCCGCACCCGTCACAAGAATGATGATGCTGTACAGCGAGTGCTTGATCTCGTTTCTCGCCCCGTGGTAAACGTCCGCGTACTGCGCCTTCCACATCTCATCCGTTATCAGCGCCGTATAATTGAGTACTTCCGTCGCATTCAGCGGCCGCGTTGGCGCCTCCTCCATACCCTCCAGCACCTCCGTGTACGACTTTGGTCCGCTCCCGTCCGGCAGCTTCACCAGCTGCTCCTCCCAGAACCTCTCCGCCGCGCTGACGTGCAGCGTCTTGCACTGCAACTTTATGCAGTACGCCAGCGTTTGCAGGTAATACTCGTTGCGCGACTGGCACGTCGGCGTCGTCTCGGTCGTGACGGCCCAGCCGTCGCCGCTAGGGTAGACGGGCTCCGCCGCTTCGTCATCCTCACGGCGGCGGCGCAGGTTGCGCGGCACAACAATGGCCAGGTCGGCCGTGGTGCAGTTGAGGGGCACAAAGAGCAAATAGGAGCAGGCAAAGGCGCAGTACGGCTCGTAGAGCGAAATGCCGAAGCCGAGGAAGCCGTGAGCGCCGGGGCTGGTCACGTCGGCGGCGGCGAGGCTGAGGAGCGCCAGCAAGAGGCCGAGGATCGAGACCCACGCTCGGCTGGCCATGGTAGGGCTGACTTGACCGAAAGAAGCACAAGAGGTGTTGGGTAATGATTCAGATGAGGAGTAGAAGGAGAGTCGAAGAGGAATAAAAGGCACACGAATGGAATAGTAGGGCTGTGCTTTGTTTTACCCAGAGACGGGGGTCGAGTACTGTTCAACCGTTGACAACAGAAATGTGTTTGCCAATCTTGACGTGCATGTAAGACGACAACAGTGACTCGGAACCTTGCTGCGCTTGAGCGAACACACCGGTGAGAGCTGTATAGGCAATGCTCAATGTGAAACCACAATATTTGTGCGAGTGCAACGTCAACTCAACCTCGACAATGGGGGATCGTCACCATTCTTATCTGGCATTGGGTTCGCCATTAAACCCTCACAGTCCCAGCCAGTTGGGCCCGCCCTTCCACTTTCCTGACCCGGATATCTTGGAGCAAGGCGAGTCTTTTTCGTTCAGCCCAACGGTCCGGGCCCGATACGCAGTCCCCTCTATTCTCACTTTCAATCTGGCGTCTGTGTGTCTTGTCTCCGTTGCCGGCACGGCAAGGGTTGCCCTTCTCAGACGTTGCCATTAGGTACGAGCCGGCACGTGAACTGACAAGTCGGCGCTGGTGGCGGAGAGCATGCCCCCGTTTTCCCTGGTCCGAGAACGTCGGACCATCGTTCAGCTTCCATGGGGCAGCCCCAAACTTGCGCCAGTGCGCCAAAGGGTCCCCCCCTCTCTCCACACCAGCCCTGCGTTGGTGCCTCTAGATTCGCTTATATTAACTCTCATGACCAATTTCTTTTCCCCCAAAGTCTGCCAGGCACTGGCCTATAAGTTGGAAATCCTGCGTATTGGTCCTATGCATGTGGTGTGTTCTGCTGTGCGAGTCGAGTTATTGTTTGTTTGAGTAGTTGTGATACTTGAACCACGTGGCTTGACACTCGTGATTGTTGTGCAAAACTTGACCAGAAATTGGAGTAAGAGCTGTCGGAAATCGGCAGAGGGTCTAGAGCCCCCGCTATGCAATAGCGCCAGTGTAAACGAAAAAAACTCTGTCGACGACAAGTTCCGTGTGAGACGAGGAAAAACACGAGAGAACCGAGGAAAGTTGTGGTGGGAGTGGGTCACTGATTCGATTGATAAGATGAGCATTAACTAGTATGTACATAGGCCCGCTTCTTTTTCCTGCAGCGGCCAACTTTTATCAGTAAGCCCAGTGTCACAGAACTAGCTTGCATGAGGGAAAGGACGAGAAAAAAGACTAAAAAGACTGGCTTTTACCTCCTTTTGATTAACACGTGCAGATCCGTTAGCCGAACTACTTCGGGTCGAGTCGGTTGACCAGGACTCGACTTACCACGCCGTTGTTCATGCCCGTGCGTCTGGGATGCATGCTCCCATGTGTGGCGTGCCTGAGGCCAAGCACGATGCCAAGGGCTTGGAGGACAGATTTGCGGCACATCTTGTTTGCCAAGGAAATAAGAAAAAAAAAGAAGAGCGGGTGCATGTAGATTACACCCTTATTCCATGTGGTGTCTTAGCTGACCAACGATTGTGGCTTCCACAAACCTTCAAGACGGCTAGCTGCCAGACAAGGCATGACCAATTTTTGCCAATATCCCGCAACAGAGTTTTTTTTTCTTTTCTTTTTCTCTTGCTCATGCAACTACCGCCCCATCCATCTTCTTCCGACTTCGTGCCAGCCATCACATCTCCACACCACGGAACTTGTCCAGCCCTGTCTCCAGTCTCCACCGCCGCTCAGTAGCCCGGTTCCAACTGCTCGACCCAGCGGCAAGGGCTCCTTGTTTTGCGCAATCGCGTTGTGTCCGAAAGCTGCTCAAGATCTGCGATGCTCGAGAGTCACAAGTATTCTGCTTTTGCGAGATTTTGCATTTGGGTCGTGCGAGGCTGGCCACATGTGATTCTATGTCGAGACCAAATCATGCCAACCGCTGGATGGTCTTTAAGATGTAGAAGGACCATGTTGGTATCGAGATGCAAGACAATGTGCAAAAGTCACTCAAAAAGAAAATCAGTTCGCATCGAAAGCCTCGGCTATGGGGCTGCCAGCCATGGTGGCTCACTGATAGAGACGACCAGCACAAGAATAGCGTCCCAAGATCTTCTCAGTAATTCTTTTTTTTTATGTTAAATGATGAATTAAAGTGGTGTGAATAGTCAAAGTTCTAGTCAAAGTTCAATAAAATTCTAAACGGATAGGGTAGTCACGCCGTACTTGCCGAGGGGAATATCATCGAGCTTTCTGAGACTTGCCAGTGAAGAACGACCTCCACCAAGGGGCACCGCGGGTACGGGCGCGATCGGTAATACAATCGTCAAGGTTGGCAATGCTTTCTTCTTGACCCATGAGAGCATCTTCTGTATGTGCTACAGATCCACCTTGGGATTCTTGATATCGGGTGTCTCAGCGGGCAGGAGAAGATTGATTGGTTGCGCGCTTGTCAACAGTCATTGTAAGGGCAGACCGAGAAGCCACGAAGCACCAAGATCTCTGCCAAGTAACATTCTCTGACATCGTTCAAATGCGATGCTTTTTTCCTCTTCTTGTTTTCCTTTACATCGGTCTTATCTTCAACACAGCATTTCAGATCAGTTTACGACTTACACTTACCCGCCGACTCTCCGGACTACTTCCGCACAAATAAAAGCGGGTTCTCTCCGGGTTGTGGCCGATGAGAGGGCTGAATTCAAGTGCGTGCCTTGGTAGGCGCAACAATATATTTGACGGAGTTCCCCGGCCGCCCATGCCCGCATCAGGTCCTCGAAATCCGTCAGTTACTCTGGTGGAAAACATTCCATCATTAACATGATGATAGTTGTTAGTTATGAGGGTCGGCCATGTTCTGTGGTTTTATGGGTCGGGACATCTGAGTGAAAGTGGGGCGACTGAGACGGATCAGCGGCGCGGTGCCTGAGGCACGTATATGCATCGCTACTCGTTCTGACAGTGATTGGTGAGTGACTGTCTAAAGTCACAAGGCAGAAGATTGCTGACTGATTTTTATCTAGGATCTGGCTTAATACATACTTCGTAACTAGAATCAGTGATTCTTTTTTCAACCCTGCCGTGCCTGCCATCTGTCTGCCAGGCAGTCAACTACAGGGTCCACACTGCGACCCACTATGATATCCCTTATATAAGGATATCATGCAACGACAAAAAATCTTTAATATTGCCTTTTTGGGAATACGATTTCGCATTTAACCACACATGAGGTGAATTATGAGGCGCGCCAGCGAAGATTGACCCTGCTCCAGCAATAAACCGACACAGCCCGTCCTTATCACATGCCGCCCTCTCTCAGCAACCGGCTCGACCTCGACGTCTATCAGGTGGTCAAGAGGCTCGAGCAGAACAGCAACGACGGCAAGCTCTTCAAGACGGTCAGCGCCGCGTATACGGCCGTCAAGGCGTCCAACTCGAGCCTCAGCCGGCAAAAGAAGCGGCCGCTGGAGGATGCGCTGTTTCGAGTTCTCGACTTGCGCAAGCAGGAGGAGGCCGATGAGAGCGACTCAGAGGCGGCAATCGATGTAGAAGATCCCAACGAGAAGAGCGACGAGCGATTTCTGCTGAATCGGCAGATGACGAGGCATTGGAACGTTGAGCCGGCGACGATGCCGGCAGCGACGACCAATGGCGAGCAGCCAGCCAAGAAGAAGCGAAGGGTAGATGTGGCGCAAGGTGACGAGAGGAACCCGACGGCAATGTCAACACCAAAAGAGCTCACAGAGGGCAAGACGGTGGACCACAGCAAGCTACAAAAAAAGACACCTCGAGGTCCACTCTTCGATGTCGAATCACATGTTGACCGTCCAATATTGGGTGGTCTCGGAAAAGCATACAACAGCCTGCTGTTTGACTTGGAAAATCTGCTCGTGGTACCGCAATGCTACGACCCGCGCGACGAGCGTCTCCTCGGTATACTCCTTACCGGGCCCTCAGGCGTCGGCAAGTCGTCCTACATCCGCTCTTTTGCCGCGCATATGGGTATCGCCCTCATCAACATGACGCGGTGCTTCGATGAACCCGAACGCATCGACAAGAGCCTCGCGGAAGCGTTCGACGTGGCGCTCGCGTCCGCGCCATCCATACTCTACGTGGAGCACATTGAGCACTTCCTGCCCAAGACGAGCGACGCGTCGCAAAACGAGCAGCAGCATCTGCGCACGCTGTCCCTGTTCAAGAGGCAGATGGGGCGAGTCAAGGCGCAAAAGGCGCCTGTTGTGTGCATCGCGACGGCGGCGCGCGAGGCAGACGTCAACATGACGCTGCTTACAGGGGGCTGGTTCGACGTGCGCGTGCAGCTGTCCGTTCCCAACATCAAGCAGCGCGAGGACATTTTGCGCGCCGTCATCGACCAACGAGCCGTAGACGACCAGCTGGATCTCGCCAGCCTCGCCAAGAAGATGGACGGATTCGTCGGGGGAGACATTGCCCAGGTCGTGCGGCACGCCGTGCGCAACGCCGCCGGCCGTTCCCGCTCCACCTATTATCCCAATCCTGACAAGACAATCTACGACGATGACAACGACGACGACGACGACGACGACAGCGTCGCCGTCACGCGGGACAGCGTACCGCTCACCCTCGCCGACTTTGCCGCCGCCCTCGACGACTACGTGCCCGTGCTCCGCATGGAAGGCTTCACCGCCGTTCCCGACGTCACCTGGGACCAGGTCGGCGGCCTCGCCCCCGTCCGCGCCCAGCTGCAGCTCTCCATCGTCGGCCCCATTGCCAACCCGGCGCTCTACGCCCACTATGGCCTTACGCGCGCCGGCGGCTGCCTCCTATGGGGCCCACCCGGCTGTGGCAAGACGCTCGTCGCCCAGGCCGTCGCCAACGAGGCCCAGGCCAGCTTCATCCTCATCAACGGGCCCGAGCTGCTCAACAAGTACGTCGGCGAGTCGGAGCGCGCCGTCCGCGAGCTCTTTTCCCGCGCCCGCTCCTCCACCCCCTGCATCTTATTCTTTGACGAGTTCGACTCCATTGCGCCGCGCCGCGACGGCGGCGGCGCCTCGGAAGCCGGCACCCGCGTCGTCAACGCTCTGCTCACTGAGCTCGACGGCGCTCGCGGCCGCGACGGCGTTTACGTCATCGGCACCACCAACCGGCCCGACATGATTGACGATGCCATGCTCCGGCCCGGCCGCCTCAGCAAACAGCTGTTCCTCGACCTTCCCACCCCCGCCGAGCGAGTCGACATCCTCCGCGCCATCTACCGCACGCGGCACGTCGGCGCGACCGACGCCGAGTTTGCGCAGCTCGACCGCATCGCGCGAGATGAGCGGTGCGAGGGCTTTTCCGGCGCAGATCTGAGCGGCCTGCACGAGCACGCGGCCGAGTTTGCCATTACCCGATACTTGCAGGCCGGCGATTATAGCGCGCCCATGGGGGAAATTAGCGAGCAGGACTGGGAGGCCGCGCTCAGGATCACGCGGCCGAGCGTGACCAAGCCAGAGGTATATAGGAAGTTAAGGGCAAAATTGGCTGGTGGCGTGTAGTGTTGATATCCCGTTGATTTTGAGTAGTGCCATTGGCACGACTTTTTTTTTTTTTTTTTTTTTTTTGCTTAGGGCACGACCTGACTGACTACCTCTGTTCTGAAGGCCGAGTGTGGCCAAGCAAGAGGTGTTAAGAAGATGAGAGCAAAGTTGATTTCTACCTTTGTACAGAGTTGTGACAAGAGGTACTGTATCTTTTTCAGTGGGCCCACCAAATTCCAAGTACTCTAGTCCTGCACTGAGCAAAAGGTCGTGCTAATAATAGCACTACTCTCGATTCTTTTTGCAGAATACGACCAGTTGTCCATCTTCAGCTTGTTCTCGTGTACACGTTCTTTTGTAAAAGTTTGAATTGAGGCCAGCTCTGAAATCATCTCCAGTGTTTACTAAATTTACGCCTCGACAAGCAAGTCCACTGAGATAACCTTTTCTCAAGCGCATCGTCGTACCTGTTTGTCGGCCAGCCTCATCTGCGCCAACTATTTCACACCCGCGATACACAATCACGTACGAAGTGAGTCTTAGCTGTGAAATTACGCGAGCTCGCTCGCAAAGAGGAGTTTCTGTTTAGAGCTTTGGGCGCGCCGTCGTCTGGTATTGGCGCAAACCCTCTAAGTGGTCTATAATACACTAATCGCCAGCATTTTCCCATCCGTCTATCAGAAATAACAAAGTCTTGTTCATATGATCGGTACAATTACTGTGGTTTCGCAGAGCGCTTCTATGCATGCGCTTAAGCGGTCGACTCCTTGAGGTAGCTGTGTGGCGTCCTTGTTAGCATGCGAGCTGCAGGTGTTGAATCTCGTGACGTCACTTACGCAATCAGGTCCTTGCGGTCCTTTTCCTTCTTGAGACCACCAAAGGCCATCTTGGTGCCGGGAATGTATTTCTTGGGGTTCTCGAGGTAGGCAAAGAGGGTATCGTCATCCCAGGTGATGCCCTTGCCCTTGTTGGCGTCAGTGTAGGAGTAGCCCTCGACGGAGCCGGTCTTGCGACCAAAGAGGCCGTGCAGAGCAGGGCCGATCTTGTTGGCACCGCCCTTCTCGACGGTGTGGCACTGAGCACAGCGGGTCTTGAAGAGGTTGGCACCCTTCTTAGCGTCGCCTGGAACATGTTTTGTTAGCTGTCTTGTTCAATTGATCCGTGAGTGCAAGTTTCTGTCGTGTGACGGCCGTTGGGCGGCTGAGCGTTGGGCTGATGTGGCGCAAACCCGTGTCGTCGCGCGAGGGCAATGCTTGTCGGTAGCGCAGACATGTATTCCGGAGATGAAGCGGCTCTCATTCGTCAATCGTAAATGGCGCAAGGCTGTTTGCCAGCTCTTCCTTTGTTGGCGCGCGCCAGGTTTGGAAGCCTCGGCTAGGAGAGCCGACGCATGCGACATTTTGCTCGACTCAGCAGAGTTCGTTCCTCGGAAGCCAGTTGCGCGCTGAGGAGTCCACAGAGACATCCACCAACATTCTTTTGCCCTGCCGGCGCCTTCTGATTGCCGCTTCACGAGGCCGAGGGAGACAACGGGGATGAGTCGACAGGAGAGGAAGAGCGTCACTTACCACCAGCCATTGTAATGAAATGTGTAGAAGAAGGAAGACGTAAAGTGTCGTAAGTTAAAGCGTGCTATTTAAGAATCCAAAAAAGAACCTCGTGAGGGTAGTCTTCTTTGGGTGGTGTCAAGAGTTGGATTGGTTATTAGGTCGTTGTGGTTGGAAGAGAGGAAGGGGAGGGAAAAGGGAAACAGGATTGAGAAAAAATAGTTCATGACAGCATGCCAGCGAAAGCATGCTAGCCTTGGGCCCCTGCACGCTGTACGAGCGCTGGAAATGCACTGTAGCGCTGGCACTACAGTGGACTGAGCCACCTGTGGCGGGCACGCCGGGGGCGAGTTGGGTCGGCTCTGAACCAATCAGCGCTCGAGCATTACGCAGGACTCATTTCTGGTGGATCCAGGTTCATCAACGCCGAGCAAATTCCATCCCGAATTTACCCGTCGATGACTACAGCACCGTGACCCGTAAAAAAAAAAAACACAGATGACTGTACCATTCATTGTATTTTAATCTGACGAGTCGGCTAGACACAACGCTTCTGGACTGCTTCTTTGCAGAACTGGCCTTATTACCATCTCCACAGTTTCCCTCGCCTCCCGAGCACAATCTGGCTTAGCGCGGCAACCCGCTCTGGAAAGGGAATTTCCTTTCCCCGAGCTATCCATCTTTCGCGATAGCATCGTCTTTTCGCTCTCTGGCCCATCATCGAAACGAGGGCTCTGCATCGCGTTCCAACCCACACGACCCCGTCATGGCCGTCTCCAGGAGCGTCATCCCGCGCTTCTTGCTGCCCCTTCAGAGCCCTCTCTGGCGGGGCCTCGTCGGCGCGCCGCCCCCGCTCGTCACGCAGTCTATTCGCGTGCGCTACTACGCCGCCTCTTCGACAAACGCCGACGGCAAGCCCATTGTCCTCGAGAAGCCCGCTCGGTTCAACCCCCCCTCGCACGGCTCCCGCCTTAGGAGCAAGGCGCCGCTGCCCCGGCACTACAGCCCGCCACTGAGCGAGGCGGAGGTGCAGGCGCAGAGCCAGCGCAGCTACCCGGGCACCATGGCGCCAAAGGGCTCGTGGCAGCACTGGTTTTGGCACAGCAAGCTGCTGCACACCTGCATCACAATGGTGCGGTTCATTTCTTCCATTGTCTCTCTTTCTGATTACTGACACCTCCCGCAGGGAACCCTCTTCGTCATGGGCATCTACACCTTCTTCATGAACTACGCCTACAACTCGCCCTACAAGGATCTCGTTCCCCCGACGTCGGCGCTCCTCTCCGACCCGGCTTACTTCTTCGCCGCCTGGAAAGAGGTCATTTTGTCGCACGAAAAGGACAAGGCCCTCAAGGCGGGCGAGCACCGCACCCGCCACCTCGACGACGTCGCCAAGCGCCGCTACTACATGAAGATGCACGGTATCGAGCCCAGAGACCCCGTCGGCATGGTCTTTGGCAAGGGCGACCAGCGCTCCGACGCCGAGATTGAGGCTGCGGCGCTGGGCAAAGAGATGCCAGAGAAGCCGGCCGAGGAGGTCGGGAAGCGCAAGAAGTGGTTTGGCATCTTTTGAGACAAGGCTGAAAGTTGGCCATGTGTAAAATGTGTAGCATATACTCTCTCATAACAGCGGTTCATTGACATTCACCTACGCTTATTTGTCGTCGCAGTTGTAAATCAGTCTCTTCATAGCTAAGGGTGGTATAGACTGCCTTCTTAATTGCGTTTTCCACTCATCTCGTCCATCTTCACCGTGCCAACTTGTATGAGTCTCAAGAAGTATTCATTTATATTCAACGCTGAAGCAAATTCGTATAAACCTACAAGCCATCCATCCATCCCTTTCCTCACCCACTTCTTACGCCAACTCAACACCCTCCAGCCCGTCCAGCACATCGTCCGCCACGCCACCCTTTTCCAGCACCGCCTGCAGTATCGCATCCACAACGCCAAACTTTGTCCCCCCCAGCGGCGCTTTCCACACTCCCGCCGGCGTCTGCCCCGTCTGCCGCTGCTGCTGCTGCTGCGCCGGCGTCGGCGCGTGCGCCACGCCCGGCGGCGTCAGCCTGCTCGGGGGGTCGACTGTCCGCATCGACAACAGCCGCAGCTCCCTGCTCCCTCGCGTCGTCGTCGTCGTCGTCGTCCCTTGTGCTTCGGCGACGGACACGGCGAGCGCCGTGTCCGCGACGGCGAGCTCCTCCCTCGAAGGGTCAAAGATGACATTGTCTCCGATGGCGACAACGAGCAGTGTAATCGGCGGCCGCGAAGACACGGTGCTGCGGCGGCGGGCGTCGTCACCGTCGCGCGGGTATAAGAACGTGGACGCGTCCCAATCGTCGTCAAACATGGGGTCCTCGTCGCCTTCCGACTTGAGCCGCGGAAGGCGCGTCGACAGCAGCGCGAGATGTGTGGTCAGCGATAGCAACGGGAGCGGGTACGACAGCGGCGGTGATATCAGCAGAACCTGCGACATCAGTCAGTCACAACAGTAAATCAAACCACGCCTAGAATAGACAAAGGCGGCAAAACTCACATCCAGATACAGCCGCCAGTGAAAGCGTCTGTTGATCCACAGCTTGCCCGCAAACTCGCCGTCCGCGAGCAGCGCCTCCCTCAGCATCTCGGCCAGAAACACTGTAGCCGCCTCGTCGTCCCTCTGGCCAGGAATCTCCACCGTCATCTCTAGCCAGCCCTCGCGTCCCTGGCGCGTCCTCTCGCGCGCCTCGGCCTCGTCCCCCGCGCGCTGCGTCTCGACCTCTTCCAGTCGGTCCTCGGCGCCGGCACGCCCCTCTACAGTCCGCTCCATCTCCGCCTTGACTCCCACAATCGCCTCGGTGCCGTCGGCTAGGCAAACGCGAGCGCTGCCGTGCGTGCCCGGCAGCACGCCCGTCTCGGCCGTCAGCGGGCGAAACTGTCGCGGGTCGCGGCCGTCGGGGCGGATGGGCGGGTGCAGGGACAGGGAGCTGCGCAAGTAGGCGAGCTCGGCCGGGGAGAAGAGCGCTTGCTGCGTCGCCATGGTGGGCGGGTCGATGCTGGTTGTGCTGTTTTGCTCCTTTCTCTTCTTTTTGTAAGCTGACAATTGGTATTGAGCAAGAAAATTTAATTCGCTAGGCTATCGGGCGAGGAGAAGTCTTCCCTTTGAGTTGCGTTGTAGTGTTTGTATAGTGTTCGTTAGAGATGCTCTGGCAGAGGGGCGGTCCAAAAGTTTTCTGAAAAGTTTCGATGGAGCTGTCCCGATTCAGTCAAGATGCGCTGCCAAGCGCGGGACACTCAAGTCGGCGAGCACAGAAAGTGCTGCTCTACAACTACTTCTGCTTGAAAAAAAAAAATTATTCTAATAAGCCATGTTCCTTATTCTTCTTGTTCTAAATATTTTCTTTCAGCTACTGCCATAAGCATTCGAGGGTACAGCCGACAGGGTGTAGGTTTGGGAATCCTATTACAGCTTATTCAAGTATAACACTGCAGAAGTACTAGTTGAGACTATCCACGAATGAGTCGACATGGAAATGGCTTGAGCTTGTTCTTCTTTTCCTTCTTCTCCGTGGCTAGTCATCAGAGATGATAATTGTCAATTATTTGATAGATTGCCAATTAGACGGTATTCTAATTTGTAACGACACGTGACGATTGTGAGCCTGCCTGCAACCATCATCCGTACCCTACACCCGTCATGCGAGCACCCCAATAATTGGGGACAGAGACATCGATCCTACCTTACGAGCATACAGTCGTCTAAATATCTAGTTCATCTACCACAGTATTTGATGCGCAAGCGTCATTCTATCCACGACGCATAATGTCTATGCATAGCTTTGGCGCCGTGTCTACTCCCATGGCACCCACCAGCTCGGCCGTTCGGGCCTTGATTTTGGGCCAGTCGTAGATGGTACAGTCATCCCAACCCACTAGATCAGACATACTGTATAAAAATACAGGAGACGGTCCCAAAACACGGATGCCATCCATGTCTACATTTTCCATCTCGGCCAGGGTGGGTATCCCTGGCATGTTGGCATCAAAGAGTGATCTGCCGGTACCGTCATCATCCGAATGGCTGTCATAACCATTCTCGCCCTCATCTTTCGGGCTGGAGACATTGAGATATTGATCTCCTGAGGCAGTCTGCTGGGACAGACTCACGTAGGACGACTGATCCAGCAGCGCAAGCACATTCTTATCCAGCGGATCCCAGCTCAAGGTGACGGGATCGAGAATGTACTGAGGGGCAAAATCCATCTTGTAGCGCATCTTGGGGCAGCTGTGGATGTAATAGCCCGGATACCACCAGCGGTAGCCTTGTTCGTTGGCGAGTGCGATTTCGTGCAAGGCGCCAAGCTTACCAGGGCTGAACCTGTGGATGCTCTCATCGTAGAAAAAGTACACAGAGCTCACACATTGAGGTAATAGGTCAAGCACGCCGATAGCGACCAGTTTACCGTCGAGGCGATAGCACTGATGGTACGAGCCAAGCCGTTTCTTAGTGCCGTCTGGGCGAGTTTCGGTGTGCCGACGCAGGGGTGAGCTGCAGAGGAACCGTGTGAATGATTTACGTGTTCGTTCACCCGGATCGTCCTTGTGAATAACCCGTTGATAATTGTCAAAGACGGCAAACTTTTCTTCTGTGAAGCTGTCTTCTTCCAGAGTAATGTCAAGTCGATGTGCAGGCTCTGGGGGCCTTTTCAGATTGGCATGTTCTGCCTCATGAATTCGCTCCAGAAATTCGAACTCATTTTTTCGCTTTTTGGATTCTTCCTTTGTTCTTGGATATCGCCGTGCGGCTTCCTTTACGTACTGGTCACCGAGCACGTGCGAATTGAAGCGGTTTATCGTCTGCCTCTGATCGCGCGAGGGCTTAAACTCTTTCGAGTCTAAGCGAATCGTGTAGTGTGGACAGCAAGAGTCTCTCTGATTGGGACGATACAGAAGCTTACCGGACCGCCTCCAATAGCGATCAAGAAGAGTCTGGTAAAAGGTCGGGCTTAGAGCTGAGGCATTGGCGTAATACGAGATGCCTGCGAAATGTTAGTCAAAGGAGCTAGACGCAGCTTGCCTGAGCCATACCACGCGCTTGAGCATGATTAGCAGGAACAGCGGAATTCTAGGGAAGAATCCTTACGCTTAGCTGGCCGCCGGTCTTTGCCGGAGCAGTAGCCACAGTGAGACTGCGAAGCATAGCCTATTTGGGGTATGTATTAGCATCGTGGCGAAAAATTGTAGATGGCAAGCGATGTTTAGTTGTGATGGGCAAAGCGGTAAAGATGAAGGAGAGGTTTGTGGACTGTGGCTGGCTTCGCTGGATGCAGACTGCCAGCCGGTAGTTCCAACTTGGATTCAAGAGCGACCCGGCGATATCGGCCCGAGAGACTAGGCTGCAGTAGTGTGGGCTTGCCAATAGGGGAAAGTGAAACAAGTAGTAAGAAAGACGAAGTTGTGCATGCGATGCAACCGGGGCAAAGGCCGAGTGTAGAGGCGGGCCAACAAGAGTGTCGCATATGAGCACGTGTGAGGGGCTTGCAGTTATCAGGTGTGGAACGTTTGGAAAAAAAAGAGAAGAAACAAAAGACAAAAGAAGCTGGAATATACCTATCGGGGAAACCAGTTCATAGGCGTCTGTGAGCGCGCCATTGGGCGGGAGGTTGACGAATTGCATTGCGTGTGGCGTGCAAGCAGAGGCCAGCCACGTGTATCGACAAACGACAATGTGCCTGAAAGGGCAAGCCGTTGGGTGGTATCGGGCGGCGCGGGGGCTGGTGTTGAAGAGGCAGAGTGACCTGCCAAAGTGCTAGGATAGAAATGCTTTAAAAGCCGTAGAATCCAGAGGACGACAGAAGCATGTTGTGGTTTGTTGTGATTGCAGTGGTGGATGTATTAGTTAGTGACGACGGCGAGACACGAAAGGCTGGAGCTACGATCCGCAACGGCTTGTGGGCGGTGAAAGTTGAGTGGCAGTCTGGTAGACGAGGATGAAGAATGGGGCCGTGCAGCGGAAGCTTTAGCAGGATGGACAACGAGCAGGTAATGGGGCGGTAGCGAAATGGAGCTTAATAAATAGGGTGGCGATGGGTGGTGCGATGATGGTGGTGTAGTGTGGTGATGGTGGCGCGGTGATGGTAATGATGGTGATGAGTTGGAGGTAGACAGATGATGAAGCTGAGTGGTGCCAAACAAAGCGGCAGAATAGCCCAAATTGGGTGGTGAGGAGACGAATTAGCCAGCACCATGAACAAAAGGCATTTGGACAAAGAAGATTTAACAAGAGGCGAGGACACCTTCTTGTGTGCTTGGATGTACCCCGCTGCCGCCTCGAAAAGTTACCCCGCCAAGCAAATAGAGGGGTCACTTGCCAAACCTCACCATGCAAATATCGACTTCCTACCTTGCTCTACAAAAATAACAAACAGCGCGTCCGTGAATGTGCAGAGCACCTCTTCTTCTGCTTCACGGCAGCCCGGCACCCCGGCAAAGCATGTATGTGTCTTATGGCAGAATCCCAGTTTACATATGCATGCCCCGATACATGCACCGCTCTCTCGCCGACAAACGAAAATGTCCTGCAAAGTCTGTCGTCCGCGCAGGGGCTTTGCATGAAGGGGTGCCACAAAACCAGCATACCAACTGGCTCTTTGCATCATTTTCTGATCTTGTGAACCAGCTGGCCATGCGTGCTTTCGAGGTTGTGCACTTCGAGTGGCGCCAAGCCAAAATCACAGCCGCAGCGCAAAAAGCAACGGCAACGGCCGATGCCAGACGCTATCGGCCCATCATGCTATAGCGAACAAATGAAAGAACCCGAATATTCACATCCCGGAGCAACCCTCGTTGAAGACAAAGCAAATCGTACTTTTGAGCGATTCAAGTGGCGGTATCGGTGCATTACTGTCATTGCCTTGCTGTCGTTTGCATCGGCACCTATATCTGGAGGCCGATCATAACATTCAAGTTTTCTAACAACTGGCATGCAGAGCCTTATTTTTAACCTGCCCCCTTACTAGCTGCGATTGTTCGCTCCCGGGATGCGTCTCTCAATCGTTCCGACCCCCCACCTAGCCACCTCTTCGCCTTTCCAGTGGCGCCCCAGAGATCTGGTTCTTGATATTAGGCCCGAGATTCTCTGCCTACGCGCTCTAGCGTTGTGTAACATTGTGAGAAGAGGCTGCGCTGGCGCAACAAGCAGAACAAATCCGGGGCTAGCTCGCAAGCCCGAACGATGGGTCGTTGCGACTTGTTGGCAGTCAGGCGCCTTGGCCCCTGCAGATTGCGTTGGTAGCCATGCCCACCTGGCCTGCATGCATTCGAGATGGAAGGTGGCGTCAAGGCCGGCTGCAGCGCAAACACCAACCAATTCGGCCAGCAAGATTGGCTACTGCGGTAGCCTGAGAGACGAGCTAGTCGTTGCATCGAGTCCAAGTTGACAGGTCGTCTGGGGATATGATGGTGAGACAGAGAGAGGCATGTCGATGCGACGGCATGCTGTTACGGGCTTACGGGCACCCTGACAGCCTTGGAATACCAGGCATTGTAGTTTGGGGATGAGGCTGCTGGGCTGTAGGTGGACGCTGCATCATCTGCAATGTGGTACGGTATCAGACAGATGTTTTCAGAGGTGCATTTGCATGGCTTTACGAATACTTAATAATCATTTCATAAGAAGGCGCTTGCTGTGCAACGCGATGAAATCACCACTGCTGGGTCACTTTTGTACTCGTCGAGCCTTGCTGTTCCACTGCGACCTCGATATAAGGCAGGCAGGCTAAAGGGAAGAAGACGTGCGTCATAGTTGGCGCCCAGTGCAACGCCACAGGGAGCTGCCCACGTGCGCGTGGCCAGAGAAGCCATCGTGAGTCTGCGGCCCGAGATGTAACTAGGTACCCAATGCAAGCCATTGTGTGTCTGGTAATTTTATCACTTGGTGAATGGGTGATTTGGCTCTCAGCCTCATCGTTTTGTTTCCCTTGGCATTTTTTGAAACGGCCAATTCCGTCCAACAGGGAGAGAAAAAAAACCCACGAAAATAACTGCATGCATCCAGGACCCTCTGCCCCTCTGCAAGTCCCCAAAAAGACCGACCCCACAGCGCATGTTGGTATTACACCGCGCGCTGTGACTAGCAGCCGGCCGGCTGTCGTACGACCGACCCGTCTGCTCTGCAGCTGGAGGTGAACGTGATTGTGGACGAGCACTGCAAGAGCACAAGGCAGGGGGCATGCCGAACTCTGAGCCGACAAAATGATTCAGAGTCATAACAACGAGTCTCGAGGAAGTCGTGAGTACTGAAACTGAAAGCACGCCGACGTTGGAGTCACCATATCCTGTACACTGTACGCAGACATTGCGTAGCAAGGTACGGATTACGGTACAACAAGTTGCCCACTATAATCACTGCAGCCCCCCCTGCCCTGTCCTCTTCCCACTGCCACTGCCCACTGCGTCGCCCGCTAACCAGTGCCACAGAGGTACCTACCACAGACAAGGGAGACCACTAACCAGCCCCAGAACTTTTCCCGGGCGCCAAAATTTCTCCTGTCCCTTTTCCTTTCTTCTCTCACCAACTCGCCCTCCGGCAGTCCGGGATTCTTTCTGGGACTCTCCTAATCTCTCTGAACAATCATACATTTACTCGAAATAACCCTCATTCGCCATCACCATGCAACTTGATACCCTTTGATCGCTCCCTGCGCATCCACGCACCTCGCAATCAGACCTCCGGGCCTTCCTGTGGTCTTTTTCGTTCCTTTTTTTCTTCTACACTCAAAGTAACGCCGCTGGGGCTTGCTGAGGGTTGCGCCACAGCTACCATCAACTACCATCACTCTCTCCATCCGAAACGACACCAACGGCAGACAAGAAACCACACTCGTCATGTCGGGTTCAAATTCTACAGAGGCCAACGGGCGGTCCATGGAATCACGAGTTGGCAGAAGTAAACAACGTAAGTCGTTGTCGTCCCCTGCGTCACCAGCCCTGCATGCAGCACATCCGCCGCGCGCATACCGCTCTTGGGCTAGGAATCACTGCCTGAGCCCCAGGCTGCCGCTAGCACATTTGTGCATGCACCCATCACCCTGCAGCCGAGCTCGCAAAGGAGAATTGTCTCTCCTGACTATTTTCCGAGTTTTGGATGGTTGATCAGCTCAGCCCCAAACGCCACGTGCTTGAGACAGTTTCGCTGACTTACCCAGGCTACAATGCCAAAGGCTTTAGGCTCGTTGCCGGCGTCGTTCCCCTCTCGCCAGACCAGGAATTCGTCCTGCTAATACAATCGACCCGGCGCAAAGGCTGGGTGCTACCCAAGGGCGGCTGGGAGATTGACGAGTCGTGCCAAGAGGCGGCCGTCCGCGAGGCCTGGGAGGAGGCCGGCATCACCATTCAGGTCGAGTTTGATCTCGGCGTCATCGAGGAGCTGCGCCCTCCGAAAATGTCAAAGGACCAAAGCCAGTACTACTTTTTCCAGGGCACAGTGCAGAGCCAGTACGAGGAGTGGCCTGAGAGCCACAAGCGCGAGCGCAAGTGGTTCACCTTTTCCCAGGCCATCGAGGCTCTATCGGCCCGACCTGAGCTGCAAGAAGCCCTGAACCGCTCTGCGATTAAGAGAAAATAGT
Source organism: Beauveria brongniartii (assembly GCA_030782485.1). NCBI lineage: Eukaryota > Fungi > Ascomycota > Sordariomycetes > Hypocreales > Cordycipitaceae > Beauveria > Beauveria brongniartii. The sequence goes on from JARJPP010000067.1 coordinate 76,813, forward strand.
CTCGTACAACCATTGCGGTCTGTCCATGGCCAGGGTTCTTGCTTGCTATTGCTCACTCATGACTGCGAACTCAAATGGCTACATATTGGGCCATTGCTGCCAGCATGGCAGCCACATGTTGTCATTCAGTCAATACTGCACAGCAAAACTATCCAAAACAATTCACATGCATTTATTATACGGCGTTGTTTGGCGGAAGGGCTTGTTTATCTACTGATAGATCTGGGGGCAAAAAAGAATTGGCAAGCATAGCCCGTCACAGGTTACGCGGGTAATATACAATTCTCATCACATATTGCAATTTTCTAGTCTTCTCCCACGGCTATCCAGCCGCTCCTCTTTACTGGGTGGAACCTCGGAGCTGGGCATACGATTAGACTTTTTTTTCATCATCGCCCCCCCGTCATGGGGAAGGGGCTGATCTTTATTTTTCCTTTTTCCTTTCTCTTGCCTCTTTACCTGTTTTCATAGATGAGACGAAAAATACAAGAAAAAGAGACTTTGCTGGTGCGTGGAACGCACCGGTCAACGCCTCCAGGCTGACAGACAAAATGAACGAGCCATTTTAGCTCACAGGTGCCAGCATCGTGGCGTGCCCCTCTGTCGAAACAAATGGGGATTGGGGCAAGTCGCGTGAGGCATGTCTGCTGCTGGCAAGGCAGCGAGTCAAGCATTGCTCGGCGCCGATACTCGAGCTGACCATCCTTTAGGTCTACTAAGCTACTTGGCTCTCGCTGCATTGGACTGGTCGGCCAAATCGACGTGGGAATTCGGAGATTTGGCGGGAAAAAACCGTAATAGAACCGCCATCTATTTGTAGAATGTGTAGCAGATGCAACACGTAACTAGTCGAACAGCCAACATCCCAAACTTGCTTGACAAGGGCCATTGTGCGATCTACATCACTGAAACAGCGCAATCACAGCGTTTCAATATGATTAATCACGTAGTACTTGAGACCAGACAACAGAGGCTCTACAAAATAGAAAATAATACATAATGAGTGCTCAAAAAAATAAGCCTGTCCAGAAATTCCATGTTGTCATTATTGGGCATACAGACCATCGTTCACGTGACGCTCCATTTATCGATAAACGCCGTTGCTTCCCGCGCCAATCGAAGTCGCATTCGCGAGCTTGGACAAGGATCCGACCCTCCACTATTCCAGCACGACGAAACGAAGAGAGGCAACGACGATCCTACGATGCGATTATAACGACGGTTCGCGCCCTCAATCAAGACTCTATACACAACCACACCAAGATATATATTTGGTGGATGATTTACGAGAGAAAAAAACGGAAACACATAAAATGGACAATCTCACCATCGTGGAACCGCCTCATCAGGTAGGAGGCGGCATGACGGCGGCGGTGCCGCCGCCTGCGCAGCTGCCGCCGCAAATGTTTACGACGGCGGCTCAGCTGCTCGATCTGACGGATAGTATGAATCGGCCCTGATGGCGAAATGGGTATAGGGAAACGAAGAGAAGAAGAATGCTGACTAGGGCTGTGGTGTGCCGTTGTAGAGAAGCTGATGGTGGTGCTGCGCGACGGGCGCAAGCTCGTCGGCGTGTTGCGAAGCTGGGATCAATTCGGTACATCTCTCCCCCTCTCAACCAATAGCACATTTCCCTCATTGCGCGGCCCATTCCCCCAAGCTTGCTCCATTTGCTGACGGAAGAGCCAGCCAACATTGTGCTGCAATCCACCACGGAGCGCATCTTTGCCCTACAACCCCCTTCACCACCACCCACCGAGGCCGCGGACAGCGAGACGACAGCGACAGGGACAGCGACGACGACGCCGCGGGGACTGTACGCCGACGTCTTTCACGGCATCTTTCTCGTGCGCGGCGAAAACGTGCTGCTGCTCGGCGAGATGGACCTCGACCGCGACGACATCCCCCCGCGGGGCTTCGAGCAGGGCGAGCTGGCGCTTGTGCGGCGCCTCGCGGAGGAGGGCAAGGCGAGGGAGAAGAGCCGTGACAAGGGGAGGGCGAGGAAGCTGGCGAGGTTGGGCTTTGAGGGGGATGCGGCGGGCGAGATTGTGCTTCTGTGAGGGGAACAATTTCGAGTCAGGGTTTTCAATACGAAGGATCCTCACCCAGAGACTCTTGCCCAAGAGTGTACAAACTCATTAATGTCGTGGTATTTTTTTTTCCTTGATTGGTTTTGAGAATGAGCAGCACAGATAAACAGGCCTCGGGCAGAATATTGTGAAATGCCTCGGAGGCTGGCCCATCTTCTCAAGAGAGGGTATCTGGGTATTGCGCTGGTTATGGGAGCTCGTGATGCACGATAGTTACTCAATCCATACTTGTGAGCAAAGCACCAATTTTAATCCCGTTTACAGTATCATGGTCAGTGCTGTCCGACTTGATAGTAAAATTCACGCCATGGTGTATATATTATGAGTAGTAGGAGAGGGTGCCGTGCGTTGAGCGCACTACTGTACATGGCCGCCACGATATAAAACAATGTCGCTAAATACAAACGCCAGAGCGGGATACTTCACCAAATATCGCAACAAGAAACAGCAATTGTACAATCCACCGGATCACGTCCGCCTCCGCCGTTCAAACATGGGCATCTGCGGCGTCCCTCCGGGTTCACGCTGAATGCCACCCAGCAACCAGTCCGTCAGGCCGACAAACTTGGCGCCCATGCCGCGCTCCCAGTTGCCGCCCTCCTGCGCCGTCTCAATTGTGTGCGTCAGCACGCGGCCCTCCTGATCAAAGTCGAATATAAACAGGCCCGTAAACGCCTTATCCGGGCCACTGCCGCCTACTAGCTTCAACGACCTTGCAATGGCGGCGCCGGCGCCGCCCCCTCCTGCGGCCGCCTCGCGCGTCGTTTCGCGCCACCGCACGACTAGCTGGTCGGCGATGGCGCCGGGGCGCCGTGGGAGAAAGGTCAGCGGCTCGCTGGTCATGCGCTCGGCGAGGATCTCGATGCGCACGTTGCCGACGAGCGGGACGCGGTTCCAGGCAATGGGCGAGGTCCACAGGGCGGCGGTGTAGGCGACGCGGCCCGAGACGACGGGCAGGTGCGGGTGCGTCGAGGGGAAGAGCTGTAGGGAGATGTTGGGCGCGAGGATGTGCTGCGGGAGGGGCGACTGTAGGAGAGTCGGCATGCGGTCCTGGAGTATTCGGAGGGCTGTTGCGTTGCGTGTCAGTCAGCGTTCAAGTGTACAAGTAAATTGACAGAAACATGGCTATTCTCGTCGAGTGAGAGTAGGACGTACTCTTTCCGAGCTTGGCCTTGTTGGGGTCGACAGGCTCCTGACCACCGCCTAGCGGCATCCACGTCTGCCCCGTCGCTTCAAAGTACGTCGGCGAGAGCTGGCCGGGCCGTTGGGCCGGCGCGGCATGGGCGACAATCTGCCGAGGTGCGGAGGGAGGAAACGAGAATGGAGGGGGGGTCGAGTCTGGGGCGGCGGCACCGGCGGCGTGCGAGATGCTCTGCACCTGCGCCTTGGCCTGGCTGTAGCTAGCTATGCATCGCGGGCGCGACGACGGTGGCGACGCGGGTAGTGGTAGGCAGTGGCGGCGCAAACGGGCCTTGCGGAGGGACTTGATCAGCGGCGCGGCCATGTAAGTTGTGAGAGCGAAGGCGGAAGCGCGTCAGGGCGTTGTGCCTGAATGTTTCCGAAAAAAAGAGAAGGGAGGAGGTTACAATGCAAACGCTGGACTGTTGAAAAAATTGTCAATGTACGCAACGGTGATGGATGTGGTTTGGGAATAGGAGGAGCAAGAAGAACAAGAAAAAGTTGGTTCTGACCAACGTAAGGCTGGCCCCGGATTGGCTCTTTTTCCGTGGAGCTTGGGGCGGTAGCTCGTGCACACCAGCGGTGCTGGCTGTCGTCACTGGCCTTTTTCAATGCAGAACGATACGCAACCTGTGTAAGTCGGATTGAATCAGGGCTAAAGAATTGGCACCACTTCTGCGTATCCCGACTGTCGAATAATTACCCAAAAGGGTTCGAAACAGTCGAAACCAAATTCGCAACGCCGGCTGAGAAGCGCTCAGTGGGCCACCGACAAGGTTGGTATTGATAAATGATGAATGCGCCTCCTAACTAGCTTTGGGGCTCAGAACACCAGTATGATGCATTTTGTTACGATATCATGGCCGCAGTTACTGCTGGCAATGGAGATGCGACTTTTATGAATGAGTCGGGCCAGAGGACGCCATCGTTTGTGCTCGCCTCTTCAGGCATGCCGTTGCTGCAGCAAACTAGCGGGAACTTGCACGCACGACGTAAGATACACGGCCAATTCGAGACACATCTGCCCACGGCTACCGCTTTTAGGTAGAGTTTATAAAATGGGCTCCCCATGTACTTTGGCAGGGAGCAGTGGAGAGACCGTTGTTAGCAGATGCTGGTACAATATTTCATGCAAACATCAACAATCAAGTGCTGAATTTCAGCCATCGAGATCGTATAAAACAAGGCCTCGGCGTCTTTTATTTCTTAACTCAACAACCGTTATTAGCCAGACTGAGCGGGGAAGCGGGGAAGAGCAGCCATCTACACTGGCAAAATAAACTTCGTTTACCACCGTCGTACCGGCACTCCGGCCGCATCTGCACCACGGGATATGGGTTGGGACATTCACTAATCATGAGAATCTCAGGGCGTTATAGCAGCATAGACTATGATCTTGCACCAGTCTTGCCAGTCCATCTAGGCAGGCTGCGCTTGCAGCGTGAAGCCAGCCACGTAGCCTTGCCCGCCACCTCAGGCGAATCGCAAAAGTGCACGACTACACACCAATTGAAGCAGCCACGCGGCCTCATATGCTAGCAGCAGACCAGCAAGGCGTCTTCCCCCGTCCGTTCGTCGCCTGCCCCTCTCTCGCAGCTTTCGTGTACCTCAGTCCTTTCCACCTTGTTCAAGCTTGTCTTGGAGTCAAACTCAGCAATTACGCCAGCAGCTGCAACCTAGAATAACACTTCACATTACATTGCAAAGGGAATTTGCCCGCTTCTCGCAGATTTAAAGAGAATGCTTCTTGCTGATATGGACTGCACTTTCGCCTTGGATGGCTTGTTTGGGCCGCGAGTAGCTCCGTGCCGCAGACAGTTCGACTTTACTCTCACCTTTGAGCACTGGATCATGAAGTTGATACCAGAGTTACTTTTTGTAGTCGGTAGCTTAGTGCGCTGGCTCTGGGTTTACCGCTCAATCAAGGTGCTCAAAACCCAGTCGCATGGTCTTGCGACAGCGAAATTAGTCGCCGCGAGTCTTCTGTTGGCACTGAAGACTGCATCGCTGGTTACATGGGCCATAACCAGAGACGCTGCGACTCCGTCAGCTATGGTCTCATCCAGCGCTGCCTTCGTTAGTGCCATCATCCTCTTCGCACAGAAATCCCGAGACCAGAGGCTATTTTCACATCTCTCTCTCTGATTTCTCTCCTCACAAGCTCCGTCACGCTCTTGTCTATTGCGCTAACGAAATTCACATCCGGCATGGGCTCATTCGACAGGATCCAGAGATACCTTCTTGCAGGAGCGGAGCGAGATGAGGCATCAGGCCAACCTACAGAAGTTGTCAGTGAGCCAGCAACGGAGCTAACTACCATGCCGGGAATTGAGCTGGTTGGTGTCCAAGGTGGCTCGTTCCGGTACGGGATTGGCGAGTGCCAGCTCAACGACTTGACCTTTACTGTGAACCTGTCAGAGGTTGTTGCTATCATAGGCCCTCTTGGATGTGGCAAGTCAACGCTGCTGAAAGCCGTTTTGGGCGAGATCTCGTGCGTCAAAGGTCAAGTGTCGGTGCAAGCCGCATCTGTAGACTACTGTCAACAGATGCCATTCATTTTCAATGGCACAATTGAAAGCAACATAGTTGGGGATGCGCATGTCGATACTATATGGCTTGAGAGGGTTATGTACTCGTACGACTTGGTTGTGGACCTGGAAAGTCTGCCCGATGGACTTGAGACTGTGGTCGGCACATCAGGGCTGCAACTTTCTGGCGGACAGAAGCAGCGAGTGGTAAGAACTGCATACCAGTTAAAGAAACAATATATTAATAGTATGGCAGGCTCTGGCAAGGGCGGTGTTTACAAAGCCTGAGCTTCTTCTTGACGATATATTCAGTGCTCTCGACATCATCACAGCCAGTCGCATATTCCAACGTCTGCTCGGTTCTGCCGGTGTCATTAAACAGCTCGGAGCTGGGGTCATTATGGTAACAGTTACTGGTAATTCTGCGAATGACTAAAGGCTGCTTCATGGTTGAGATCGCTAACAATCCATAGCTAATCAGCTTCAATATGCGGACAGGGCCATTGTCCTGTCAGACAATGGCGACATTGATGCGTAGGGAAGCTACTCCGAAATTGTTGAAATGTGCGACTTTATCCAAAAGTTAGACGCTTCCAAAGACCGAACTGAAAACACTCGGGAAGAGCCAACCTTTGTCTCACAAAAGGAACCCGCACGTCCAAGAGCCACTAACACCCGCGCATCCCCAGCGGCTGCCAAAAGTCGCAGCAGCGGCGACGTGACTCTACGCATATTACATTGATTCCATCGGGCGATTGCCATTTCTCTTTGTTCTGGGCTTTGCTATTCTTTACGTCACGAGTCTGGTATTTCCGCAAATCTTGCTCTCGTGGTGGTCGAGCTCAGTGCCAAGACAGGGTGTTACCTACCTTGTAATGTACACTGTCGTGTCTGTTGCAAGTGTAATATCTATTGGCTTATACATCGGGTGCGTATCTCATGAGCTCCCAAACATTTTGCTGTTACTAACCAGTGTAGTTATTTCTTTGTCTGGGCCGTTCCAAAGTCAGCCATCAAGCTTCACAGGCTACTCCTCGACGTCGTTATGCACACGCCTTGGGTGCAGCTTGTGCAGATTGAAATTGGCAGTTTGATCAACAGATTCAGTCAGGATATGTCCCTCGTGGACATGCAGCTTCCCGTCGCGTTCGGAATACCGCTACAGACTTTTCTCACTTACATCGCGCAGGGGGTCATGATTGCCATCGGCTCGGGCTACATGTCCGTCGTCATTCCCTTCTTTATCGCAGTTCTTTATACTATATTATCGTTCTACCTGCGTACTTCTCGCCAGATTCGACTTCTCAGCCTCGAGGCCAAAGCACCATTATATGACCACTTCTTGCAGACCATCGATGGCGCCGCCACCATCCGCGCCTTCCAGTGGCTAGAAAGGTTTACCAAAATGAATAAAGAGCTGTTGGACCTGTCTCAGAAGCCATTTCACGCACTTTACAGTGCGCAGCAGTGGTTGCAGGTTGTGTTGGACCTGCTTGTCGCTGCGCTGGCCACTCTGTTGACGGCGCTTGTCCTAGTTGTCCCGAACAAGAGCACATCCGGCTCGGTGGGAGTTGCACTCGTCAATCTCTTATCCTTCAACACAACACTAGCCCAGCTAATTACAAACTAGATGCAACTTAAAACCTCGCTCGGCGCAATATCACGAACAAAGGAGTTTGTCACAAACCCAGACCATCAACCACATCAATTACGTGCACAAGAGCTGCTGGCAACAACGGTCGAATTTCGAAGCGTCTCTACAGCCTACGGCGATTAGGAAGAACCAGTCCTAAAAAATGTGACGCTTAATCTTAAGTGAGGACAGAGAGTTGGCATTTGCGGGCACACTAGAAGCGGTAAAAGCACGCTCCTATCCTATTTATTTTCACTTGTCAACATCACATGCGGCACTATCTCTATCGACGGTCAAGACATTACAGCCATTTCTAAAGACAAGCTGCAAGCCGCCATTGTCACGATCCCTCAACAGACGCTCCTTATAGCTAGAACGGTTCGTGAAAATCTTCTTCTTAGTTCTCATTCTCCTTGCACAGACGAAGCTATCATGTAGATACGTAAACAGCTGCAAATATGGGATCGCATCCACGAGCACGGCGGCTTAGATGCCAGCATCAGCTCTATTCCCTTGACGGAGAGCCAGCGGCGTCTGTTATGCATCGGTCGCGCTCTGCTCAGCCAGGAAGTATTGTCATCTTGGACGAGCCTACGAGCGGCGGGTGGTCCAGGAGCTAATCAGGGAAACTTTCAAGGGGAGACTTGTTCTCTCGGTGGCACACAAGATGGATACCATCATAGATTCCGACCTGATTGTCGTCATGGATCACGGCCAGGTAGCAGAGATGAGCCCTCCCCTGGATTTGTTGAAAAAGAAGGGTAAATTTTGGGAACTGCATCAATGATGCTGTTATTTACCTGGGGAAGGTTAAAAGTAAAATATTGCAGACGACTCGCAAACCAACATTCATTCACCATGGCCCGCTGTGGCAACGGGGGACAAGGCCAATCTCCCCTCGAGCGGAAGACCTCGTCGATGCGCAACAAGCCTCGGCGACCTGGCATCTATTGCTCATGACCTACATCTTGCTGGTCACTACTGCCTTCTAAAACGGCTTGCTCATTAGTCCATCTTGACGTTTGTGTTAAACCTTATTCCTTGACCTTGTAGGGTGTCGGCACTATGATCGCCGCCCCTAACTAGTCGTATCTAGGGTCCGCGCCGAAGCGTTAACAAACTACAGTTCAGGTCAATCCAAAGTCAAACACTCAATACGGCTTGTTGAGGTAGCGCAACTCGTCAAGATAGCAATGATTATGATATACAATGATATACTAACTAGTATATCAAAAGTTGAAAAAGGCCAAGTACGTTCACAGTAGTTTAGCATAGACAAAAGTTGCAATAGCGAACCGCTGCGAATTGAGAAAATTAGGTAGTGTACGCGAAGTTTTGTTTAAATGTCATCATCGATAGGGTCCAGTCCCTTGGCCGGCCCCAGGCGTGCCTCGAACCAGAAGCGAAGTCTCTCCACGGCGCCGCGATCAGCCATAAAATTCGCAAACTCGGTCGGGTTAGTCGCTGTCTGATTCCAGAGGTCAGGGAATCCCTTTGGAGCGGCGATATCCCGACGAACAGACCAGGTCCCGGAACTGTTCTGGTGTTCAGGGCTGAGAATAAAGTTGTGAAGCAGCTTGGCTCCCTCAACATGCTTGGCTGCCTTTAGGATACCTGCGCGCTGTGCCCAAGTGACATATTTGCCCTCGGCAGGCTGCGAGAAATTGAGAGGAGCCGCTGAACCGAATCCGCCTCCCGTCGCGAAGAAAGCCGCCTCTGTGGCGTTGCTGCTGGCGGCAATAGTGGCCGGCGTGGCGGTTCCGCGCACCCATCGTGGGTTCTGCTCTAGAAGCTGATCAAACCACGATTCGCCATATTGCTTCATTCTGGGAAAAGGTGTTAATGAAATGATGGAGAGAAATCCGCTGGGGGAGACTTACATCAGGTAGAAGGCGTATAAGACGGCATCGTCGTCATGTGGGTAAGTCAGAACCAGCTTATTCTTGAACTCGGGGCGGAGCCAGTCGCTATACTCTGTCGGAGTCTTGATACCGCGAAGCTTGTTGGTGTTCCACCCGTTGGACCAGAAAAAGATGTAGACGCCATACCATGTAGCACTGTTGTCCTTGAATGCCTGGTCAACGGCGTCAAAGCCAGCTGGCGCATAGCTGAGCAGGGCACCTTCTTGTGCCCAGCGGGGGTAATCGTGCAAAGTTTGCAGGATGATGCTATCGACATAAACTGCATCATCGCCAGCTGCAAGCTGCTGATCTAGGCGGACGTCGTGATATTTGGAAAGATCGACAGTAATGTTGAGCGTCATGCCGGGAAAGCGCTTCTCGAAAGCATCCTTTAGACCTTGCTGCTGGTTCTTCTCGTCACCACCATGCCAGACTGTGACGACACCACCCTCCTTGAGCGCCGCCTGGTGAATTTGGTCGAGAGTTCTGTTCTCATAGGTGATTGGTGTGGGAAAATCCAGAAGTTGGTCATATCCAAGAGCGAGACTCGCAAGCGTCGAAACGACTAAGCCTGAGGATCGCATACTGTAAGTTTGCTAGGGTCGATTGTGAATGTCTTTGCTTGGATATACGAGAGAAAAAAATACTTGGTGATTTGTCGATGGACGAGATGATGATGTAGTCGCTACTGCGAGGTAATAAATTAATGACTTTACAAGGAACTATTCATCCGAACGTGCGTTAAGCTACTCTGCTTTATACATATCCGGCGATCACCAATAATTTCTGCAAAGCTTAAATTGATTTATCAGAGAGTGGATTCAATGTGGGAGGCCGACAGTGTGGCCGGATATACGCTTCTTTCGCCTCGGGAATCCATTTTTTCGAATTATGGGCCACAATGGTGTCATATCTAGCTAACCAGAGATAGAGAGGCCATAGAAGTTACTTCTTTAGAGTCACCATCACAAAAACCGTATTCAGGTCCCCTGTCAGCGTGCCTCCAGCAGGCCTTTGTTTTCTGCGGCCCTGAAGTAGTTATCGTGACTCCAGCAATCTAAGTGTCTGGCGGGGGAGCTGACTAAACTAGCCTTTAGTGGACTTCAGTTTATCGAAATAAGTTTATTAGTGTCGGGAAGTGGCACGGGAAAAAGGACGATAGCTAAGACTAAGCGCAAAACGCTCTAACAAGCCCTATCATAGGCCGCAAACGTCTAGTACAGTCTAGGTCTTTAGCTCATAGTGGCAATGCTCCGTAAATAGGTGTTTATTTGGCCTAGTCGGAAGAGTTCTTACAGCATCGGAGCTGACTTAAATGGCATCAGGGAAATAGCACTTGTTTCAAAAGCCCGTGCCTGGTTCCAGTGTTTGGGTAGGTCGGCTAGGCGATCATGGCCCGCGGCGGCGTTCTGGAAACATTATTGAGGGGTACAGATTACATAGTCGTTGTATGGTGACATGCAAACTTCAAAACACAGCCTGCAAAAATCGGGGCTCTAGTCTGCCTGAAAGCTGATCAACGTTTCTTGTTTATACGGCTCCCTCGGCAGATGATGCCCCACGAGCATACGCGTAACATTAACCACAATGTGCCCCACGCGCAGACGAGCACAGCCAGACTGCTTTATTCTGCACCATAGAACACCTCGATCTTTATTCAAATACATATGCCGACGGAAGCCTGCCAAGTTTTGGCTCGGCATTTACCTCATAAGAGTTCGTACAAGTCTCTTTGACTCACGTGTTGACTTTGGCTTTTGCATCAAAGTATCCTGAATCCGTAAGCTTTTCCTGTGAAAGCCTGCAAAGTTTTACTCAGCATTTGCCTTGTAGGAGTTATTAATGCAGACCTTTTGACCCGTAGACGTTATCTTTTACATCAAAGAAGGCCTTGTTAATCTGATTTAGACAGGCTGACGAAAGCCCGCTAAGCTTTACTTGGCACTTGCCTTTTTGAGTCGATACGAAGTAACTACCAGCCTCTGGACTCATGCATAGACGTGGCCTTGATTATGCTATCAGGACCCGGGGGCTGGGGGTTCAGCTAATCTTTGAACACTTTTTGTCTTACAAATCTGATGTATAATCTGTCATCGGATGGTTAGTAATCTAAGAGCGAATACCATCCTTCTGAAGAATGGAGAAAATCACAATCAAAATGATCTAAATTACCACATCGATCTAGATTGTCATGTGAGGACGATAGACCGCGGGTAATATCACATTCACCTATTCTTCGACACTGCAAACTATCATGCCCCCTTCAGAGCGTCAGAGACGGGCAGGTCCACTCTTGGTCGGAACTGCGTATACGTCCCTTTCCACAGCCAAGACCTGCCTGTTCACAGCCTCAGCAATTTTTCTCACAGCTTACGTATTACGGTAAGTTACAGGAGGGAGGAGCTTGTCTGGCTCGGCAGCTGAAGCATCTTATTTCGCAGCCAACGCGTCTTCATTCGCAGCAGACACGTCAGATACCGCAGCATGCACCACTCCGATGTCGTACTCTGCTCCTCGTTTGGCGGGAACACCTCAAACCGCTCCCACCTGCCCCGACAAGTATCGCTGTGAGGAGCTGCACATTCATTCCGAGTTGTGTTGAAGACGGGCTTCCCACGAGCGCGCTGGCGTCGTAGAGGCCGTCGCGCAGTACCAGCATTTTATCCTTGTTTGCTTCAAGCTGTTTGTGCAAAAGCGCCATTTGATGTAACATCTGTTGAGCCGGCATGCCAAGTCCGACGCGTCCAACGCAGAGAAAGGCGTCTTTCCAGTTGGCCGTGTGGGCGAGCTTGCAGGTAACGTGCGAAAACGCGGGCGCCTTACTGCTACGATATCTCAACCCTTCACGCGCCAGGATGCAGCGGTAGTCGGGCTCGCGCCGCTGGGCGTGTATGGTGGGCGTTGCCGCTGCTGCTTCTGCTGCGCGTCGCGCGACAGTAGCGGAACGTCGGTATCGGAGCGCGAGTGCACGGGCACCGCAGGTGGCGAGAGTCGCGATGCGGCGGCGGCAGTCTCGCCGGTGACATGTTGGCTCACATGATGACCGGCGGGACGCGAACCAAGATTGGTGCGAGGGGCCGCCCGGGCGGCAGCGAGGTTCGCAGAACGGCAGTGACTTGTCGGTGGATGCGGCCGTGGCTACAGGTGATGCGGCCGTGGTGGTTGCGCTGCGCGAGCGCAGGTTGTGCCATGGCATTGGTGTCAAGAGTCTGAGGCCTGTAGATGTAGAACTGGTACAACGTCAACGGTGGTTTACCATGCGATGAGCGATTGCATCTCTTTGATGCTGATAAATCCAGGTGTTGGAATGGATATGTGTGCCACGCGGGTGCTTGGCGTAGAGATGATCGGCTGTTTGTTTTCTTGTCCTTGGCCAGGTCAAGTCTGGCTGGCGGCCATATATACAGCTTGTGCTGAGTTATCTACGGAGTACAGGCTACAGACAGAGGCCACAACGCGCTGCCGTTATAGTGGTGACAGCAGCTGCTCCTAATTGAGAGAAAAACCAAAAAAAAAAAAAAAAAAAAAAAAAAAAATTGCCATTTTTATGGCGTTGGCCACGAAAATCGCTTTTTGATTGCGGAAAAAAAAAACAAGCAAGTGTGATTGGCTTGCTACTCAGAGATGGTGATGCTTCGAAACGATGTAATGGAAAATGAGTCAGCACGGATACTTGAATTCACGCTGCATGACTGAGGAGGGGCTGGGTCATATTGTGGCTTTGATGCGCTTTTGCTTTGACGAGAGCGAGGGCGCATGGCGAGGGCGTTTTCTCCATACTTGGCCTTCACGACACTACTCATTTGGCAAGCCTCCAATGCCGTCCAGATGTCTTGATCCGACCGTTGACGGCGCGGATCTATGTTCTCTCGCAAGGTGCCTTGAAAGATGAGCGTCTCCTGAGGCAGCGTTGATGCTTTGATAGTCTATGGAGTAAGTCGAGCTAATATACTATCAAGGCATCTAATAGTTATGTCCTACTTCTCCGAGCTGTTCTCTGCTGCATCAGCGTCTTCAGCACCAGCATTAGGTTGTAAAAGCTCAGGATGTTGGGCCATATAATTAGCCCAAAAATCAGCTTCTTCCTCCTTTGTCTGCCAGGGTTTCCAGGGTTTCCAGCTATTCTCCTCAGAAGGTTGTTGGTCTGCCTGGACAACATTGATGTTGTGCTCGTACAAGATGGAAAAGACGGGTGATTTGACAGTCTGCCAGTGGGCCTCGTTGGACTCATCACCCATGATGGACAGGGCTCGAGCAACAATCTGGTACCGGCCGGGCGGCGCGTAATGTTCCGGGGCAAAAGCACCGGTCCATTCGAGATCGACTTTCCCACGCTTGACGTAATGCTTGGGATAGCCGGGCAGCTGACCGATGGATTTGACACCGGCAAACTCAGTCACTATCGATTCGGGTACGCAAGCCCGAGATAGGTCCGGATCTGTGACGTTTCCTCCCCTAGCAAGGCCGTCCAGGCCTCGAGCTCCGACGCTTGTCGTGTTGACAGGAGAAGACGCTGAGCACAGATCGAGCGGCACAATATCGACGCGTACCAGGGGCGAGCCGAGCACGAGGTCAAAGGTGGTGGAAATGGCTCGACTGCGAATAGCGGCCGGAGAAACTTCGATTGCCTTTGAAGGCCCAGGCTTTTGTCCCTCTGGAGGATTTCTCAGGATAAATTCCGAGCCTGACAAAGAGCTCAAATCACTGGCAGGATCGAGGACGGCGGCTGAGCGGAGCGAGCCTCCCAGACCGAGATAGGGAACCGTAAGATTTCCACCGTCAGACCCCTGGATGCTAACCCAACCGGACCACAGGGGCAGACGCTCGGGATCGAGGCCCTTGGGATCGATGGCCGAGACATCAACAGTGGTAGACTCACCTGCACCGATGGTGATGGAGGTCTGGCTTAGCTTGATATCGGCTGTAGCGTCAACAGCCTCACCAACACCGGGGCGAATTGAGCCGCTCTCAAGAGTATACAGCGTGGTGGCAGCGAGGTTGGAAAGCTGGTACGTCACCTCGGTCTTGGCCGTATTGGTAATGCGCAACCCAATCGAGCCAGGACGGTTATCGGTGTCGTTGAATGTCAGGGCACCGGGCTCGACGAGGGTGGTGGCATGGGCAGCCTCCCACGCCTTGAGAAGACCACCTCCCTGCTGGGCCACGGTAATCAGACGGCCATCGTCGATTTGAGGCTCCGCCGTCGACATGATCAGGCTGTTGAGGAGAGCGGGATCGAATGTGCCCCGGACCTGAGACATAAGGGCAAAGACACCGGCGACAAGAGGCCCAGCGAAAGAGGTGCCTGAGTCGGAGCCATAGCCGCCGCCCCTGTAGGTTACAGGAACACTCTGACCGGGCGCACCGATGGTAGGCTTGATGTCCAACTCCCATGTCGGTCCGTACGCCGACATGCCGGCAATGGAGCCGGTCTCAATTCGGACTCGGCCGATTCTTCGTGCCGTGATGGGCTGGCCAGATGCGAGGGCACGGGCCATGGCACGGCCGACGTCTGCTCCGGTGATGCCAATTGCTTTAACTGGACGTCCCATTGCGTCCTTGCGCCGTATCTCGACCCAAACCGGATCGTCTTGCCAAGCAAGGATATGCTCCGCACCGCGGGCGATGGCGTTTTGCACTCGATCGTAGAAGTGGCAGTCTCTGGTCTCCGGCGTCTGGCGGATCAAGGCAATGTGGCCGACAAGGTCCTGGACAAAGCCGGTGCTCGAGTTGCCCGGGGACAGCTTGCAGTTTTCCTCAATGCGCGTCGACCAATCGATGCTGGTGGGCACTTTCTTGGCTCCCGTGAGGTCATCGTCGGGCCCGTCGCCAAAGTCGGCATCGACGTCGTGCACGGGACGCAACTCCCTGTCCCATTTGTCCAGCCCGCGTGCCGGCTCAAAAGCAAAGTCAACCGGCTCAGTCCTATTGCCAATCGAGTACTCACCGCGGTGCTCGAGTGCTACGTACGCGCGGCCAAACGAGTTGACAGCCGTGACACCGTGGCCGGTGCTGGGATTCATGGCGTAAAACAGGCCTTCGTGTCGCTCATTGCCCAGGCCGACGATGCAGGGCACTCCGCTGGCAACTATGCGAGCAGCGACCATGGCAAGCGGCCTCTGAGCCCAGTTCTCGCCCTGGAAACCAGTTGACGAGATGATAATTTGCGCGCCATCTTGTTTAGCCTTAAGCCAACCTGCTATCATAGAGTCCTCAGTACCACGGGCCTGGCAGTTAAGCACGCGATATGCCATAATGGTAGCGTCTGGCGCCGCGCCGACAAAGCCCTTGGCCTCGTCATAGCCGGCCAGAATACCGGACACAATGGTGCCGTGGCCGTGGCAATCTATAGGGTCATTTTTATCTCCTTCATTGGAAAAGTTCTCTCCGGTAACAACCTTGCAACCTGGTCCAAAGCATCCTCCCAGTGCGGGATGCTTGTAGTCGACCTGTTTTGCTTGTTAGGGTCTGTATTTCTGAGATTTGTTAGAAGACAGAGGGTAGGATAACGTACGCCAGTGTCTACTACAGCAATCTTGATACCGCTCCCCGTATATCCCTCCTCATGCAGCTTGTCGACGTGCGTCATGATATGGTTCCAAGGAGATTCGATATGATCGTTGCGAGCTCGTCTACCGAGACGAGAGTGCCGTATGCCCGTCTTTGGCGGGGCCACCGGCTTCTTGCCCAGCTCCTCTTCTTTCTCATTTGGACCGTCCTGCTTATCCTCTGGCCTGTCCTCGGCCGTGCTCTCAGGTACCTGAATAACTTCCTGCACCGGCCACGATTCCTTAATACCCTTGAATTGGGACACCAAGGACCTTCTGTCCTCCTCAGTCGTCAATTTAGGCAGTTGAACTGAAATGCCAGTGAAAATATCTGACTTGAACCTGTGGCGTAAAGTGCCGCCCCTTTCCTCGACAGCCTTGGCGACCGAATCGCAAACCTGACTGGTCTCACATTCGAGGATAAAGGCACCAGTAACGTTTTTGCTCGGCGGCTCTGTAGCGTTTTCAGCGGCCCAAGCTGGTGTTGCTCCTGCGGCACCGAGCCATAGAATGGCTAGCCAGGGCGGACAAATCATAGTAGCAAAGGAGCTCCTCGTATGGTCAGGGAAACTGGAATACAACAAAGAAAAACAGAATGCGGTTGACGAGTGAGCTTGAAAGTGCAGGAATTAGGAATATCAGCTCTGTCTGGATACCAAAAGGTTATTCAAGTCGAGGCTGTTATTTGATTCTTATACTTGTTGGTTCTCGGAGCCTGTCATATCTGAGCCGTGCATCTTGAACGCTTACTAGGTTCTTATTCACAAGCATAGGACTTGCTATCATCAGGGGGACAAAGTGCATAGCCCACAATGAGGATGCTCAAAGTACTGGGTGTGGTGAGTTTGTTTCATATGCCTATATGCCTGTTTGGTAATTCTCTCCCTAGCATAAATTAATCCCTATATAATAAAATACATTTAGCCTTGTAGGTGCGTCGCCCTTCCTCGTTAGTACCAGCCCGGCATACGGTACTTACCCGTTTGATCAATGACGGCGTGAAGAGCAGTTTCATGCTAGATATACTGCCCATCTAGGCAGAATTATTCTTCAAACTCGGGTAGAACTTTGCTTGAGTAGCCGTTACAGTGCGTGCAGACCCGGGTGTTGCTGCACGAAGAGACATGCTTGGATGCGGTTGCGGCTTCCTTGACAATCCTCTACCACTCCGTCGTGACTGTGATATCTCAGTACCTAATATTTATGCATAAACCTCATTTATTGGTTTCCACAGTGGCTAAGAATACATAAGTAGACGGTCTTCTAACTATCTATGATATGGGAAGATTGCGTTAGCTAGTTAGGCCAATCATTCTCAGGTTAACTGGTCAACCACGTTATATGTGTACCCATTGGCAGCGTCTTATGAATGTTGGACTACTGGAGCAGCAGCCTCGCTGATCGAATATAGACTTGGTCTCCCGCTACCTATTACTCGCGTGCGTCATATGATGGCTTAGTCTTAGATAAAGCATAAAACTTAACGACGGGACCTGAGTATTTAAGGTGGATCGATCTGTCTGTTGGAGTCCTATGCGACGGCGCCGCGGCCCGAGTTAGACTTATTTATCGCCACGTTATAGCTACTTCTTAGCGAAAAGCGCTTGTTACGTCGCGTCAGCAGACGAGCAATGACAAAATTAATTAAGCTCGCCAGTTTCACGACATCATTTACATGTCAGATGAGTATATATCGTAATGCAGCTACCGGCACCTGAGTGATTTATCATGACAGACAGGAAGAGGACATCGAAATGCTTATCTCGATTGATGATCTAGCAATGCATATCAAAGGCAATGTGTTAGGCCATAGTAGCCAATAGCAAAATTACAGTTTATGTATGAAAGAGACAATGGCGTGATAAAAGTGGTGTGCCTGCGCCTCTGTACCAGTCTTGCCGTTATTATGTGACGTATGTATTATTATGTCGTTCGGCGTTAATCCTGGATACTGGGCCCGCGCCTCTCCACCAGCTGTGTCGTTATTATGTGATATAACTATCTATTATTATGTCCTTCGGCGTCAATCCTGATTACTGGGTAATGTAGGTAAGTCTCATATCCTAAATAGCAGATAGCAAGAAAAGAGATCGAAGTACTTGCAGGGCTGCGAGCACCCATGTCTGCCAGGTTAGAACCCTGTCATCGAATAGAGTCAGTGTTTGCAGTAGAGTAAGATAACTACCGGACAGGGATACAGGACTTTAGCACGACACTTCGTATAACTAGTCCACAGTACGGCGCGAGCTATGACCGTCTATTTTGGGAAGCCTATAATACTGCCACGTTGTTTTCTGTGCGGCATTGTCATCAAAGTGCTTCAGCTATTCAAGCCTTAGCTTATCGTTAGTAAAGCCCGAAGTAGATATAGAAACCGCAGCATCATCGTGAAGATCTAGTATACTCGTGGTATTTATCAATTCTATTCTATTAATTTGACGATGAAATTGATTTGGGTTGGCAGCTTACTTAGCAGCTGGCCTGTGTAATCCGTAGTTGATTTTGTGACGGTCTTGGTAATATCCTACCTGAGCGCCAGACAATCTAGCTACGTAATCATCCCACTTAATAAACATTATAAAACTACCTATTAATATATATTAATGTATATTAAAATGAAGTTAGCGATCGAGAACTAGATCCTGGCTACTAGTCTATCTATCTACCAGGGATAGTGAAAGTTCATGGTTCCTTGGTGAACAACAGTTTTTCACAATAGGTAAATAGACGAGGATAATTTCTCATAATATCGTAGAATCTATTTATACCAAACCGGCCCGATCTATCACAGTCTATACGCAAAGAAGTCTATCTGGAAAAAGTCACGCTCGACAAAAACGAAGCAAGAGGCGATGGAGCACGTTGCGTCCTGGGCCGAAAGTGAAGGAGAGGGAGTTGTTCCTTTGCGCAGCTAAATCTCTTTGATTAATGAGCCGAGTGGGTTGAGTGTCTAGGTGTTGGGTACGAATGACACCCATTCGTGTACGATTGATTACTCTCTGAAGCGCGGACTAGGAGCGATTTCGAGCCCTGACCACAAGTGGCGCCACCTTTAATAAATTAATGCCTATCTCGTTTGTATATACCGCTCAAGCAGCGCCTTGACAACTGAGGCAGCAGTTGCCGCTGCGAAATGCTGCCACTGCTTATTCTTATGGCTGTCTGCGTAATCACAAACTCCTTTGACCACTATACAGGGTAAATCTTCCCAGATGCCTGCGCCCTCCATCTCTAGTGAAAGAATGTTGTATTGCCTCGCCAGCCTGTCGCGCTCCTCTCCAGACTTTAGCACAGTGTCCCCCGAGCCAACGCGTCCTAAAAATATCGACGGTGCTTGGGCCTCTCGGACAAGATCCATCTTTTCTAGTTCTCGTTTACGATCAAGCCGCTCACGCGCCACAAGGTGATCATCGTCGCACCCGAGCTCATGACAGGAAAGACCGCGGGAGGTTTCGCAAACTAGGTCGGAGCTGCGGCGGCAGTTGGCACAGCATGCGCACTGCTCCTGGTGTTGGTGCTTGTGGCGATAGCTTGCATGGAACAATCGGTCGCTGGCTGCGCCCGGGTACTTGTACTCCTCATTGTCCGCTTGTATTTGCTCAAGGAAGTGCGTAGCTCGGCGCTGAATCTGTTCACGGATATATTTCGCGCCTAGAGGAGCCAGTATGCCGCGAATGTGCTTCCTTGCTCGGGGTAGGGCTGTTTCCAGATCGTCCTTGGTTTGAAACGAGTCCGGAAAGCGTCTCCCAAGATCACATTGGACAAGTGCCGTACTAATAATGACGTCTCCTAGGAGAATTTCATCAGGTTTCTCATTCTTCACTTCTCGGCATGGAACGCCGCCACAAATTCCCACAAGTAAGACCTGCTTTAGCTCAGGGTAGCTTGATCGAATTCCCGCAGCTGCACTCGCTGCCGCGGCTTTCCCTATCCCAGGCAAGAGAAGCAGGACAACATTGACCTTACTCATGCACCCAGTTCGGTAAGTATTATCATCTCCCTTGGATTTTCCATAGGGGTCGCCATGCTCATCCCAAAAGTGGTCGAAAAGGAGCAAGATGGCATTGTACTCCAGTGGCAAAGCACAAATAATTGCAACTTCAAAGCTTCCACGACTTTGCGGCGGATTGTCTCCTTGTCCGGTGTAATCCCCATTACGTTGTGCTGGTAGTTCTGAGGCTGAGTCCAAGGAGCTGATTGCTTTCTCGACATAGTCCGGTATCCGATGCTGTAGTTTTTGTTGGTTTGTTTGCGGGCCATCAATACCCTCGCATGACTGTTTTACCGCATTTGTCTCGTTTTCTATCGCTTCCTTGCGCACGCGTTTCCTACACGATTCCACTGCTGTGCTTTCCGACGAGTTGGTCCATCCATCCCACGTACTATTTGACCGTCCTCGAGTATTGGACGCCGGAGGAGAAAGCGATCGTTCCCGTTTTGATTTGATAGACTTGGTACACTCCTCTAGAGCAAACTCGAGCTTTTGTACGACATGATAATACAGCTCCTTTCGTATCAAATCGTCTCCTTCAGGCGTACTGGCATCTATCGAGTACAGCTGAGTGTGAACATTGAGACAACCGAGTAATGCCTCGAGGTATGAATCGTTGCCCTCCGATTCTTTTCCCTGGGCGTATTCAAAAAAATTTGCCCATATGTGTGTGTTTTCAGTGCCGTAATGAGGACTGATATGTATTGGTAATGGTTCGCCTTCATCTAGCTCTATTAACATTTTGACAAAGGCAAGCAGAATAGGGTGTCCCGCTTTAAAAATGCGAAATTCGGGCGAGCTTGGCAGTTTAGACGAGAATGAGAGGTAAAGCCTTTCGGCGTCAATAATCTTTCCAAATGCACCAAGGAAATGGAAGTTATCTGAGTCCAAGTCGGAGTCAAAGAAGTCCATTAGACAATAGCCCAGCTTCACGGCGAGTGCTCGCTTTTCGCCAAGGGTGTGGCGAGGAATAGAGAGCTTGTTGTAGTAGGAACTGTAGGTCAATGGTTTGAAATATCCCTTTGCAATTGCTTCGTCCAGAGACTGCTTTTCTAAAGCTTGAACAGATGGTTTGCCAATTGGGGAGAGTAGCCAAGCACCCAGTAATTGGTGCTGTTTGGCAAGAATATGAAGTTCTCGATGCTGTCCGGCGAATTGCTTCATCTCATGACATAGATCACCAAAATCTTCCATGAGGATTGAGTTTCTGCGACAGTTAGCACGTCTGTTACACTATTCCTGGATCTTGAGGCAAAATAGGCACTAACAGGCTGCAGCCGCATGAAACTTCTTGCCACTCATCAGAATTCATGCATGGCGATAGAAAAAGCTCAAGCTTTGGAGAGTTCTCATCTTCGGAAGGGTTTCCCGAAACCTTGACAAGAATCTCGTGGCTTGTGTCACATGAGAACCGCTCAAACATGAGTGAAAAGACGGCAGAGGCTACATGACGCATTTTAGAGTACCTCCATGACTGGCGCTTCGCTTTGGTAATATGATCAGTATTCGGCTTTTCGTATTTTTGGCATATCTTTTCTATCATCTTGTTGCAGTCGGTAAGTGCTCGCAGTTGTTCTCCGTTAGTTTGAGGGAGATTGAATAGCGTAGAATTCAAGCCAGAAGCCAAATCAAATGTTGCGCATGATTTGTCGATACCGAGAGTGTCCAAGTAGCTGACAAGTGCAGATAATCGAGTGTACCTTGTACGTGCCGATGTCGCACTGATGAAGCTGGGATTCACCGCAGCATCTAACAGAGTGCATTGCTCTCTTAACACCAACTGGCACTTTTTGAGATCCTCATCGACCAAGTAGACATCTGAGTCCCTCAGGATCAAAAGCTTGCGCAACTCGCACTCCAGTGTACGTTCGTTGTAGCTCGGTATGCTGCTGTCCACATTTTCCCAATCTCGCGCCGAGGGTTGAAGATAAACTTTCCTCGAAGACAAGCATGCCGCTAGACGCTGGAGCAGGCGCCACTCGTAACACTGCTTCAACCACGGCATCTAGTAGCCTGACGAAGCGTTTCAAATCAAGGAAAACTTGCGTACGAGGCCAATATAGTACCTGTGCAGCCAAAGATCAGGGAAACAAGGTCACAGTTGGAGGGGCAAGGATCGCTGAATAACCCCGCTCGCGGATATTTGCTATTCCGGGATGGCTCATGTCAGCTCAGCTGAGCCCAGTCGATTCACTCTACGTCATATCCGTACTTGAAACCAGCAATAAACATGGTATTTATTTTCTCGCCAGTGTGATAAAACATATCATGACGGAAGTGGCAACTAACGGCCCAGTACACAGACTGGTCTGCGATTGCGACGACCTTTTCGCTGCTTTAATTGCCCAGCGGCCGGCATGGCCATTCAAGAGCCTGATCGCCGATTACCACCAACGCTTCGCGAAATGGTATTCATTCTTGGGCGTGTCAGCACGGTCGAGCCAGAGCCTTGATCATCGGCTTCGGAACCTGCCAGACATTCAAGACATTCTTTGTCGTCTTTTAGACTCTTTGGGAAGATCTCTAACGCTATGTTGTACTCGTTCCCGTGGCTGGCAGCTTGAGCCTGGACGAGGTCACTAACAGAATCTAGTGTCTCGGCGAGAGCCTGACGACTCTGTGGAATGTGAGCTGCCAGAGAACGGATCGCAGTGTCGCCAACGGCCTCGGGATGAGGGCGGAGCTCTGATTGAGGTTGAGGATACGCTTGAGAGGCTCAACCGCCTCGGTGTTACCATCAGACAGTTGTCTCGAACGAGTAATGATTACTTGGCAAACACTTCTGCTCAGAAAGGAGATTCGGGGCCTCTTGATGATTTATTTGGTTCATCGATCGAGGACTTATACCCCAAAGCGCATCCATCCTTGAAAAGGCTGCTTCGCACGTCCATGTCACAGAGACTTGGCAAGCTGATTTCTCTAAACGTACGCAAACGTGAATCCTCTAGCAGCCGAAAGAGGGGCAAGGATGTTGAGGGTGCGGCAGCATTGTCCGCTCCGAGGGTCTCACTTTGGGCAGCAGCCCAGCCATCTCACTCACCACCTGCTCCTATTTCGCCCGTCGATAATACGAATGAGCTGCCAAATCAGCAAATCCATGACACATTTTCTGAGATCGATGCGCAGGCAAGCTACGACAGTGCCCCCTTAATGAGCAACTACTCTGAACATCTGCCGCTCACGCCTGGAACGTCGAGTTGGGAAAAGCAACACGCACGCGATATCGACAGCGGTCGTGCTAGCATGAAACTGACCAAACCTCAAGCTGTACCTTTGGTGGCCGATACTGATGATGAAGAAGAAGACGATGACGAGTATTTCTTCGAGAAGAAAATGGAGATAGAGAACACAAACAGGATCGACAGCATAGCACATGATTTGGCCGGATTTCGACAACGTGTGTTTGAACTAAACCCCGCCCTTACTCATAAAGGTGGAAACTATCTTGCGGATCGCATTGCACATCAGCAAGTGTTTCGTTATAATTATCTCTTGGACCTCAGACTAAACCACACTCGCCAAGGCGTTGACTGCGTGGCGCTTGGCGGCTCAGCCAAGGTCCTAGGACAGAATGGCATCAGTGCAGAAAGCTTCCCACCGGGCATCCCCATGCCTCCTACTCAGTATTTGCCTGCCGAAATCGAGTGCCAGCTTTGCTACCAGAGGAAAATATTGTGGAAACCATCCGACTGGACGAGACATGTGTATCAAGATCTTAAACCGTTTACATGCACATGGGATACGTGCAAAGACCCCAAGCCATTTGAGAACAAGGGTGTGTGGCTACAACATGAGAATGAAAACCATAGACATCTGCAATGGTGGACATGCGATGTGGAGGATTGTCGACATTCTTGCTTCCGCCAAGAAAATTTCCTGCAGCATCTAGTACGTGAGCACAAATTCCCAGAGCCAAAAGCTGAGACCAAGAAACGGACGGGTGATGTTGAGCCAGCATGGCAAAAGGTGGAAGATTGCCACTAGAAAACGGCCTTGCGACCCTATGATGAGCCTTGCAAATTCTGCGGACGAGCTTTTACCACATGGAAGAGGCTTACGGTTCATTTGGCTAAGCATATGGAGCAAATCTCACTACCAGTGCTTCTGCTCGTGGAAGCCAAGGCAAAAGAGATAGAAGCCGGTCTCACTACTAGTGCGGCGCAGGACCCGTCAAACATGTGCGACTGGTATGCTAAACCGCTTGACAAGTGTGACTTGGAGCCCGATCGCTGGAGGTAGTACGAATACTACATCATATAGGAAACGACTAACATGCTGTGCTAGTCGAAACATCTACGAGGATATGAAACCGTACATGTGCCTTGTCGAAGAATGCCTAGAATCCGTTTCTGGCTATGCGACTTTTCAGGAGTGGTTCAACCATATGGAAAACCATAGTCCCACCTGGAATCAGGAGCTATATCAATAGCCCACTTGGATATGTGCAATATGTGAACAGAGAGAGGTTGCGTTTAGCGGACCGGAGGATCTTTCTGCACACATGAAGCAATCACATGCCAGCCCCTTCAGCGACAAACAGCTTGACATAATCGCCTATCGAAGCAGAATCTTCAAACGCCGACCATCCAATGAATGCTTGCTATGTGGACTCAGTATTCAAGGAGAAAAGGGGGAAAAGGAGTCCAGTCAGACTATGTCGCTCAAGCAACAGGGTGGTCATTCTGGAATTCCCAAGGCCGAGAGCGATATAATATCGGCTGACCATGACGGCACGTCAAATCAATCCGGAGCCGCGCCATCTCTTAAACCACCCAAAGCGGTGGCGCGGCATATCGCGTCTCATCTCCAGGCATTGATGTTTCTCACGATGCACATCGTGTCTGAGCAGAAGGGCACCGGCTCTCAAGACTATGACCTAGAGACCAAGAACGATGATGCCGTCATGACGGATCCATATAGCATAAGGACTGAAAACAGCGTATCTGGCGATAACGACCGGCAGAGCGCTCAGCCACTGGCTGGAATCTGTATTCCGCACATCCGTATTCCGCGAGTCCGTATTCCGCGAGTCCGTATTCCGCGAGTCCGTATTCCGCGAGTCCGTATTTCGCACGTCCGTATTCCGCCCGTCTTCGCCGGCGTCGGTCTCGGGGAAGACCAGCGCCCACGCTTCCAGCCGTCGTTATCCGCCGACAGCGTCGTCGGCTGCCCTACGTCGTACGACATGAGCTCGCGCTATCGGAGTGGCCGCATCCACGGCCCATTCAGCAGCGCACACGATGGTATGACCCGGGCGTCCCGGACAACGACCTCATCAAAGGCCCTGCGCGAAATGGAGTCGACTGTCGCTGACATCGACGAGGGCGGGATGCCGGACGTTTTCATAGCGGAGCCCTCGGTCACACCCGATATTGGCGCCGAGGATCACTGGGATACGATGGGCGTAGCGCCTGTGACCACAGGCGGGCAAGGACCCGAATCATCCTTGATACCTGTTGAAGCGCACGATCCGGGTAATTTCTCTGAAACAGTACCCTTGAATATGTCCACGTCGACTTTTCTACAACGGAAGCCTACAGAAACAGACTCTTCTTCTCGCCGAGCAGCCCAATCCCAGTCCACGCCCAAGGTCCACCAAGAGCAAAATACTAAAAAGTGAAAGCTCGAAAAGCTCCTCTCGGAGCAGGTCATCGACCATCTCAGCAAGTCCAATGAGAAACTTCAGCAAGAGTACGAGCGCCTGTACCACGACCTCGAGACGTGAATTTCTTCTTCTTTTTTTCTTTCTTCGCATTTAAGGAATAACAGACCTCAGACGACACGCAAGCCTTTCTCCAAGACACAAGACAGCCCCAGTCCGACATGCCATCTAAGCAACAAGACGCACGAGAGCTCTCACTACGAGTCTTGCGGGACACATGGACACTGATCTATTTGCCAGACAGAGTCACAAACCCCCAGCTCACACCAAGAGACCACCAAATCCTAGACACGTTCGTCGCATCCGCAACCTATGCAAGCTTCGATGACGATCAGACTGAAGCACCGGGACCCGCGGCAGACCTGGGTTCGAGCGGCCATTACCAGATCCGCGTGAAGTAAGCAAGTAAGTGAAGTATAAGGAGGAAATGATATAAAGTATTATAAGAACACTCTATAAGCTATAAGAGAAGTTTATGCTAGTTATTATGAGAAGATCCTATTTAGGTAACCTACTTTGAATAATACTAGTAGTAATTATCAACTATAATATATTTCAGCTCAGTGGCCTAAGCTTATTCTAACCATGTTAGACTACAACTATAGTAATATAACGGTTATGAGCGGCAGTTATGATATATTAAGGTGGCATCTATCACGGATGTGTTAGGCGGAAATATAGCAAGCCGCATGATAATAATACGGAGGCGGAGCATTGCTTACTCAAGCATAACTTTGTCAATTTAGGACTTAACCTTATGGCGACGGAGTTTAGGTAGCGGAGTTAAGTGAAACCAAGCTCAATAAGATTGTTGTCACAGAACTGATGCTTGGCATGCGAGAGCTTGCTAGGCCGGCATTCACCGGATCCGTGGAAATGTCTTAAAAAAGCTATGCATGCTCTCCTTTGACCCGCATCTTGCACGGAACATCATGCTAGTGAAATTACCTGATAATGCTCTCTACAGTCTAAAGTTGTACTGGCTAAACAGAGTAGACTCTTGTTAGCGCGCACTATTAATCTATACACAAATGCTAATAGCGGAGGAACACCGAGAACACACGAAAAAGAAAAGTATGGCGTTTGATTAATCGTGGAATTAAGATAAATAATAGGCTAGCTGAGGAAAGATATTTTCTTTTTCCCAACTCTGTTTAAAGTTTCTTCAAAAATTTGTTATATACACTGACGGGTCGTGTTAGCAGGCACGCCTCGGCTGGCTGACTCAGCCAGCCAGCCAGCCCCTCATCAGCCGCCACTCTCTCCCTAGATAGCCTCTCTTTCTCTCTCCTTCATACATTACACACATTTATTAGGTCTTTACTTTAGCTTGTGCCCTATAGTATAATGCCCTCGCTCTTTACCCCTTACTCGCTCCCGCTTACCGCTTAATCCGCTATATAGTAGTAATTGTTATTTCTTACTGATTTTAACTATTAGAAACTATTATCTTAACACTATAAGCCTTAACACGATTTTTTTTCTAATAAGTCTTCTATTAAAAAGAAAGATCATTAACCTTTAGGATTAAGCCTAGCTCCCCTCTAAAAATCCCATCTACTAATATCATCTAAATCACGCCACGGTGTGTTATAAGAATAATAAGGTCTAGCTACGTCTATTACTCTAGACATAAGCTATCCTTAAACTCCACCGCCTCTTAGCCTAGATTTATTCCTCTTATTTAGTCTATAAAGATTAAGGACGTGTTAGCCTAATTCTAGCCTTCTAGTTAGCTTAAAAACCCCCTATTATATTATTCTAACCCCTCACCTCACCTATTCGACTAACACTACTAATAATCTATAATAAAACCCTAACTAAAGAAGAATAAACCGCTAAGAGATAATTATAGTTATTTTATTAAAAGAACTAACCTAATTACCCCGTCTAAGACCACATTATAATCTTAGACTACACTAACTTTAACCTTAACCTTAGCATAGAGTCTAGCTAATTCCCCGCTCCTTCCTCCTAAAGACGAGTATATAAACTAACCTCCGCTCCTTCCTTTTAAAGAAGAGCCTGCTAACTAATAACTAATAAATTCTTTTACTCCTACTAGACTAAGCTATTTTCCTAGCACTAGTTAATTAAGCTATTATCCTCTTAAACTATATATTATATCCCTACGTAGCAGAAGGCCCTTATTTAGTGTATAATGATAATATACTAGGAGACCTATAGAGGAAATAGTAACTCCTCCTATAAAAAACACAATAACACCGCCTAATCCTTGTTTAACTAATAAACTATCTATAGGAAATACCCTGTAAAAGCTATTACTAGAATAGTTATAAGAAGAAGATTAGCCCCTAGAAGAAGAAGAAGAAAACTAATTATGCTAATTACCTCTATCCTTTTAGCCCTAGTGTTTAAGGTCACCGTCTCTCGTTAACACAGACATAGACTAATCCCGCGCACCTTCCCTATTAAGCACATAATCCATCCCCTTTCCGCCTAACCTGATTAACAAAGACGACATAACGGAGTTACTAGTTATGCCGTACACTAGCTCAGACTATAGAAATAACGCTATATAGATTTAAATAGCTAAGTAAGAAGTGGCTAAAAACGCGTACTATACACTTTGCCCCCTTTTAGAAGCTAATAATGCCAAGGTTAAGTTAGCTATCACTATCGTCTAGAGTATAAGGACAAAAAAACAATAACAGCTTAAAGCTCACGCCCTGCGAGACATAATCGCTAATCAGGCTCCCCTTAACAGCCTAGCTATAATAACAGACTTATTTAAATGATTCTCGTCTAGACTAAATGCTAATGACCCCCTAGAATTCCTCACAGAACTATCCTAGGGTTCCTATTATAACCGTCGTTCCTTTTAACCTAACTCCTAGCAATAGTCGCCCACAGTCTCCCCTAGACGAGGGCGTGACGATTAGGACAGACTACCCCCTAACTTCCATCGACAGTTTAAACTAGAGGTCCTAGCGTATAACTCTAAGAAGATAGACATCATTTTATACATTAATTAGATTAGATAGATAATGAGCTAGGTGGGCACTAAAGCTATTCTTTAAAATATAGCCTTTAGCCTATTATCTAATTAAGAATCTGATAGCTATGCTTAGTTTATTAGCCTATTAGAGTCCACTAAAGCCCGACTAGGCAAGGACCTAGATCTATAGATTAAGCTCCTATAAGAACGCTTCAAGCGCGACCACGGTGTAATTATAGAAGAAGTAGACGGCCTTAAACATTCCTTTATAACAGAGGACGTCTTAACACTCTAATAGTACCTTAACCGTAAGAAGGCTCTCTATTATAAGGCCGGTGGCATAGACGAGGACTAGATAGCCTGCCGCATTCTTTAGGACTCTAACCTAAGCCTGGCAGTTTTAGTTGACTCCGCGGATAACCTGACAGTGGATTTCGTCACCTATAAATTACTTACTTATCACCACGGAGCTAAAAGAGCCTAGGAAGCTTGACGGGACATAATAGAGCTAACGATTAAGGCCTAAACCTAAGTCTTACATTCGCTATATAGAGAATTAATATAGCCTAATAGGGATTTCTCCTAGGACGGCTACTCTCGTCGGTAGAATAAGGACGTAAGTGGACGCCGGGAAAGTTATCCTTGATGTGTAGAAGATGATTTTAATAACTACAGGGATAGTTATCCTTAGTGGTAAGATAGTAATTCTAATAATCGCTAGGACGGCCGTTAAGACTAATCCCTATATCCCCGCGATCGCCGCCGTGTTAACTAGGAAGATAAGCCCCGCGATAGACGTGATAGTAAACCTTAGAATGACCGCCCTTGGAAATAGAGAGACCCTTGTGATAGTTAAATACGTGAATATAGCGTGAAGAAGGAATACACCCCGCTGACGGATGCCACAGCCGCTAATAAGGCACCGCCCGTTAGACAACCGGTGACCCTGTCTGCGGATTAGTATAAATAGGTGTTTAGCGCTAAGCCTCCTGCGCGCCTTATTAAAGTATATCTTACCTACGTAGAAGACGGTTAAGTTAAAGTTAAATATAACTCTAATAGGACTAACGAATTAGATGACGAGTTAACTCCTAGTCTGACTATATCCCTAATAAAAGGCTATAGTGGGTGTCTATAAGGCCGGCCCTGCTAAGGTAAAATTAATATAATAATCTAAGCCTTATTTTAACTTAAAATAGCCTTATATTATTAACTAAATAAGCTAAATAGACTATAGTTTATATAATCATAGATACTAATTATTAGCTTACCTCTAATTTACACCTTTATAGTTATATATATATAAATAATTACACTTTTACTATTATACTTAATACCACTTCTAGAATAAGCCTTGTGAGTAGATGTTAGGCTATAAAGTATTTTCTAGATATTCCTATAATAATAATATTAGAACTATTACTTCTATCTAGTATTAGTAAGGGAGGTCTACGGGTTATAGAGATAATGTCTATCTTGGTTAATTTTCACTACTTAGACAGATCTATAGCGTCATATATAGCCCCGTATAGTGTTATTAACGACTTATCCTGCGGTCTTATTCTAGATATAAGGTTTCTTCACTATTATTAACTTCACATTATATAAGGTAAAGGCAATAAGCTAGACTTACTACTACTCCCTGATAAACGCACTATGGCGCTCACCCTAGCCTATAACGGCGACCACATGAAAGTTTATCATATTAAGGTAGCTAAGGCATATATAATTCCCCCTAGCTATAGTTTTAATATTCCCTTATAATACACACATATAGCTGTCTAGACATATAGCTATGTGTTAACACTAAAGCCTGTTAGATAAGGACACGCCTCGCTCCCCTACACCTTAGTGACTAGATAGGAAACTGCTCTTCTGTTTATTAACCTTAGCCCTCACCCCGTGCGTATTTTCCGTGGTCAGGACCTTAGGACTATTAGTCTAACCTGTATTATATAAAAGGCAGAAGTATTCTAGACCATAGTATTAGCGGCTATTACGTTAAATGACCTGTTAGGACCAGACTGCCCTAAGGACACGCCTGAGGATCCTAGGCACCTAGACGGTTTTCCTTTCTACATCTAACCGCTAGAAGACCTTAACTCTTTTAATATAAGCTCGGCGGATATAGCCACCTGTTAGGGCGAGGAATATATGACTAAACTGCAGAATCTTATTAGACATTATTAAGAGCTATTTAACCCTAAGATTAGTAAGTTTAATAATAGAATCACTATGCCTATTACCTTTTAAGAAGGCGTAGATATTTTAGATCTAGCTTAGCGCCTGTACGCCCTGTTAAGGCGTGACCGTATTACGATAGACGGTATCCTAGATCCCCTGCGCGAGGCCGGTGTCGTCAAAGACGTCCTGTTAGGAGAACCTTGCCTAGTTTCCTCCCCGGCCTTTATTGTGTAATGAGGAGACAAACCCTATGTTGTTATTAACCTACGCCGTGTTAATATAAAACTAAGGCTAGATGCCTATCCCCTGCCACGATAGGATGATATCCTGTCCTCCCTATAAGGTAGTACTATATTCTCTGTTTTAGATTTAGTAAAAGGTTTTTTCTAATAGCCTATTAAGCCGTCAGATAGATAGAAGACGTCCTTTACCACACCTTATTGTAGTTAGGAACGGCTTACGGTTAGTACTATAGGTCTAGCCACTAGTCCAGGGTTCTTCTAACACTATATAAAGAACCTATTCCATCCCTACCTTTAGTAGTTTATCTTAGTATATATTGACGATATGATTATCTATTTACGTATGATTGATAACTATATTCGCTATCTAGACCTCTATTTTAGAATCCTATGCTGTTTAGGTTATACGTTATCACTTGCTAAATGCCATATTATACATGACGGTTTATAGGCTCTAGGATATTAGGTATCCTGACTAGGTCTTAGTATGTTAGAGGAAAAGACGGCCGCTATATAGGATCTAGCTATCCTAAAGAACCTAAAGTAATTAGAAGCTGGTCTGGGCATTATGGGATATTACTGTGAGTTTGTGGATTATTTTTCCGCTATAGTAGACCCTCTAAATAGGCTTAAAGCTTAAGGTTTTCGGCGAGCCCTAATTAAGAATCCTGTGAGAGACTCTTACGTGACTAAAGTCACTTTCCCCTTCTACACTAAGCTCCCTGCTAACACGTCTACCCTGTCCCTGCGTTAAGAAGCCGAACGTATATGTCGATAGAATGAGAACGTAGATTAGCTGTAAGACGAATACCAGGTGGCATAGAGTAAGCTAAAAGACGCCCTAGTTAACGCCGTCAAATTAGCCTACCCAGATTTTAATAAGCCTTTTAAACTATACGTGGATAGTAGTAAGGAGCGTGGTTTTAGTGCCGCCCTCTATTAGACACAGGATAATAGTAAGTTACGTCCTATACTCTTCCTATCTAAAAGTTTATCTTTAGCTAAATAAAACTATAGCGCCACGGAGTTGGAAACCGCTGCCTTAGTATAGGCCCTGTAGAAGCTAGAATATTACCTTAATTACGTATAGATTGTCGTTATGTCTAACTATACCGCGATATAGGACACTTTCGCGAGTATTAGGAATAGTAAGCCTAAAGGTAAGTACTGGTTAGTAAACTAGCGTTTATATCTAGAATAATGGCGTTAGAATATTAAGATTAAATATAGAGAGGGTCGCGCCCACGTTAACGCTAACGCTCTATTATGACTTCCTACTATCTATAATACCGCCAAAGTCCTCGTCACTAAACTAGTCTTAGCCACTACACCACGTCCCCGTGTAGCCCCTTTTAATAACGACTTCCTAGCGCGCATCGCCTAAGCCTTGCCGACCGACCTGACCTTCTAAAAAATCTATACATAATTACTATAAGATAACGCTCTAAGTATACTACACTAGTTTACCCTATAGCCTACGTCTAAACTCCTTTATTTCTACGACGTAGATAATTAGCGCCTGTGTGTTCCTAAGAAGATAATAGACGAGGTCATTTATATTAGCCATAATGATTAATCACACGTTGGAGGCGCCTTGTGTATACATGAGTTCTTATGTGACTATATTTTCTTTTATAATATATGTCGCTATATCGCTATATATATATTAACCTGCCCTAAGTGCCAGAAATCCCTACCTAGGCGGTCTCTTCTATATAGAGACATATAACTAGTGCCTATGCTGAAATGTCTTTTTACTACTGTGTGTTTAGACTTCGTCACTAGCCTGCTAGACCATAACGGAATCAACTGCTTACTTATTATCGTTAATAAGTTTTCCTAGCTTATCTAATGCCTAGAAGGCCACATAGATTAGCCTGCTAAAAAATAGGCTTCGGAGTATGTGCGTCTAGTGTACCCGGATTAGGGAATGCCCTATTAGTTTATCTATAACGCTAATCCTAAATTTATATCCTGACTATAGTAATCCCTATGCGAAGCATCAAATACTATTAGCAGGCCGACAACCGCTTATCATTAACAGGCAAACGGTCTAAGCGAACGCACTATTTAGACCCTAGTATTATGCCTACGCTTAGTGATCAGGTCCCGCTATAATATATCTAAATAGCGTCACTTTCTACCTTACATTCTATTCTTAATTAACACCTCTATATAAAGTATAACTAGTATCTTGCCTTTTAAGCTTTTATATAGACGTAAACTATGACATTTTTTATAGCTGTTAGCTATAATAAATAATAATAATTTCAGATCCTTATAGAAAACGCGTTTTACTAACGCCTAGGACGCAGCCTAGCTAGCCGTGGCTTATACTAAGATATACTACGATTCTAAGCATCAACCGCCCCCCGCCTTAGGCGTAGGTGATATTATTTATATTAAGCTAGCTAAGCCTGGCGCTGACGGATATCACCTCTATTACTAAATAAAGCTATCCTACCGCCACGCTAGCCCTTTCCCTATCACTAAATGAATATCCGCACTGCGTTTTAAGCTTAGCCTGCCCTCCTATCTTAACTAGTAACTAGAAATTAGTATCAAGTACCTAGAGCCTATTCCTACTAGAACGCGCATAGCTCTGCCCCTAGGCCCCTTAAAAGACACTGATAAGTATATTATTAATAAGATTATCGCCTATCGCCGCGTAGGCTGTAAATGATAATACCTTATTAGGTGGCTTAACTATAATAAGATATATAATAGTTAGGAACCTAAAGACATTTTATAAGAAGATATGCTAAAACTCCTTGATTATTATAAATAGTAATATAACTTAGTCTCGCGAGGACGCCTCTTACGCTCACAATAACACCTAAGCCGTCTGTCGCTATATTAACGCGTGGACATACCTTAGCAGACACGCCAGGCCGTGTGGCCCTAGCCCTATTACGCCCCTTAGGGTTAGGCTAGGTTTTATCTCCTTATTAATCTAAATTTTAATATCTTCTATAATTATCTATAGTATTAACTATTTTAGCCTCTCTATTAATATATTCTTAGACTTCACGAATTAAGATACTACTCTCAGCCTCTAATAACTCTAACATTAAGCTTTCTAAGCCACCCCCTTTTCTTACATCATTTTTTCTCCTTAATCTATTTTCTATTTTTTAATCTTTATCTTTTTATACGATATTAGACACTAACGCGAAATCTAAATTTTTAACACGTGAGTTACTAGCTATTAGGACGGGGCCCTAGTTTTTAACGGTCGTCGTCTGTTTATATATTATATTTATAGGTAGCTAATAATGCCCTTTTTATCCTTTTTCTTTTTTCTACTACTAATTATTACTATTATTACTATGATTTTTTCATTATTACGCCCTCTATCTTCACGAAAAACTACTCTTAATCTCCCTACTAACATTACCTATTATAATAGTAGATAACGTTAAGCCTTAACGTAAGTCTAAAGACAATAGCGCTCGCCTCTAAGACGACGACGACAGATGCGTCTCTGCGAATAAAGAAACTATGGACGATATTAAGGAAAAAGACACTGTTAAGGAAGGAGAGGAAAAAGGAAAGGAAATTATAAGTAACAGCGATATCAACAAAGACACTATTAAGGATATTAAAGAAAAAGATAAGGAAATTATAGGTAATAGTGATGTTAATAAAGACACTATTAAGGATATTAAGGGAAAAGGAAAGGAAACTACTAAGGATAATGAGACTATTAAGGACGACTAGGACATAGCTAATCTCATCTATAATAGCTTAACTGGTCTTCTGCTTAACTTAGTCATTACAAAGCCTGCCTATCCTTATAGCTTGCCCCTAATCGTCGCCGTAATTGCCCACGTTAATAATCATATAGCTCCTAGCTATAACATGCGTTATACACGATCTAGCGCTAGAGACATTTTCACTAGAATTCGCACCAATATATCTATTATCTTAGGTAATTATTAAGTTCTATCTATTTATATTTAAGGCCTTTTAGAACACGACTAAGGGACTATCTGAGCCTTTACCATGGCCATCCCTATTAATACGCCGAAGTTAACCTACACCTATAACAAGCCACCGCCAGAGCTACAGAAGACGATATTCCTAATTAAGTCAGACCTTTATTCTACTCTTAGTGCTACTCCCTACGCCCCTCTGGAGATTGATGATATAGACACGCTGTCTATCTCGGTCCCTAGCTCTGTGGTCCTCTTTAGCCTAGGTCGTACCTTTCTACGCGAGATATCTAAAGCAGGCGGCGACTACGCGGTAATTAGAAAGTAGTATAAGTATTAGGCTATAAAGGTTAAATCGTTAGACGTAATATCTATTAAACTCTCCTATACTAACCTAAACACTAAGGAATTTATATAGCCTAGATTCCATCAGGACCTCGCCCCACATAATCCGTTTACTAGAATAATGCCCCTAAAGATATATATTCACGACCTAATAGGTATAAACATTATGCTCCTGACGGCGGATCCTACAGACACACGTCTAAAGCCTATTCCCGTCACTAGTCTTTTCTTTAATTAAACGCACTATTATATGTCCCTATTAGCCGGTGTCTATGACGAGCTCTAACACGATGGTATCCTCACTAAGACTAGCTTAAATATATCTAACTATACTAAGTTTTTTAAACTCCCCTCGCCTTAGACTAAGACTAAAGATAAACAAATTATGAACTATAGATAAGTTATCGCCGATAATAAAGCCATAGAGTTCTACATAGTTATTAAGATTATAAATAAGAACTATAAGCTACTTAGTATAGTTAGTGATATAGTCTTAGTCACTAGTTTAGGCATTAAAGCTAAGTCCTATCTATAGCTAAACCTAAACGACACTCGCTATATCACCTACGTCGCTAAGGACATTATAGCTCGCTACTAGGACGCGGAAAACCACGCTTAGAGTGCATTCCACGACGCAGAAAAATCTGCCCTAGCGGCCGCCAACTAAGCCTAATAGGATAGTAAGCCTAAAATAACGGAATTCTATAAGCTAGAAGACGAAGCTAAGATTAAAGAAGAAGCTATTTATAAATCTATATATAAGACTATATTAACCTTCGTGTCTAGCGCTATAGCTACTACTTAGGCCGCCACTAACCCGTCTAATGATACTATATTAGATATTACTCGCTATATTACTACTATTACTATAGAATTACGTTATTAGAATAAAATAGATAACGCGTACCTCTAGCGCATCTACACTTAGATTAGGAAACACCCTATAGTTAATAGTGAGAATAGGCATAGTAAAGAAGGCCTGACTTTCTATGGCTGCCGTATCACTCTGCCTCCTAGAGTAACGCTGTATTACGCCTTATTTTATATCCGTCGTCCCCTTTAGCCTAACTACCTAAAAGCGTATAAGGCTTTATATCTTAAGGTTAAGTTTCCCCTTACTGTGTTTCTTAAGAAACTAATAGATTTTTCTATTATATGCTTCTTAACCCTAAGTAGAAGATCTTATGACGTAGACGTGAATTAGGCTAAGCCCGCTATACCTAATAACTCTGTCTTTATCTAAGTCTTTATATAAATGGACTTTATAACACTTAAATATAAGATAGCGGCCTTATACATTATGCATAAGGTCCCCGCTAGAATAGATAGAGCGGTGTTCTAGGAATATATTTGTAGCTTCTAGGATTTCCTAAGTAAGTATTATTATAATCTTTTTTCTATCTTCCCCTGTTTAAAGGATTTAGCCCTCTATACTAATATTCCCACTTCCTTATTTATATCTTTATCTAAATCAAGAGCCGGCAAGATTATTATTAGCGGCTGCCCTAGTACTAGAAAGAGTCACATGTTAACTACTATTACATAATATGCTCTCTGTGGCTCTTACTATCCCTGAGGCGATATAGCAGCCTATACCGCCCCAGCTGTTACTAAACTTGATGAGTAGACTGCCATTGAGCTTGAGGCGGCGCTAAACGGTATAGACGCCTTTTAGGAATTTAAGTAACAGAATCTCGAATATGTTAGACAGGATACTAAGTAGGATGCTAAGACTAAGGCCGTAGCTAGGGACGAAGTATTAGTATTAAATAAAGAGGAATCCTTAAAGACAGTTAAAACTTATAAAGGTTTTATTCTATTGCCTAAGCCCTAAGCCGTCGCCCTAAAGTCCTTTAATACTAGAGACGTGCGAGTCTTATAGGCTACCCCCGCTAATAAGATCATAGATGATGCTATTAGACGTCTATGTGAGAATAATATGGACATAATAAAAGTATATACCTTCTCTAGTGAACTCGCCTATCTTATGAAGCTAGTTCTGATAAAGCGCCTAAATTTAAGTATAGACTCTAAGAAGCCAGTCACGGACCGCCTATTCACTAACTACTATAATACTATCTTTACTTAGAGTGCTATATAGCTGACTACGTCCTCTAATCCCCTTTCCCTCGCTAACTAAGTCCTTACGCGTATTGCCCTAGCTAACGCTTATATAGTTCTGCTAGCTTAAGCCTGTGCTATTTTTAAGTCAGATCCTCACGCCTACTCCCTTAGCAAGTCAGAGGCGACTAAAGCTACCACTTCCCTCCTAGAAGAAATAGTAAAGACTATATAAGCCCTTTACTATACGCCTATGGCCGTTTATACGCTTAGTAATAACTTAGACTATATCCCCTCTCTTATCTTCTATAATAAGAGTGGACGCTTAACGGAATCCTAGCTCTTTATCCTTACTGCCTACTAGCCTTACACTATGACTTTTATTATCAGCGATCCCTAGTAATCTAATACCGTAGTGCCAAGTAAATATCAAGTATTCTACGCACCTACTATAGGCGACGAGGTAGCTTAGACACTATAGTAAGATCATTTTAGTACTTAGCGTAAGATTAGCCTCCTTTAGCACGCTGAGGAAAATAACATAGTTAACCTTTACATATATACTAACTACCACTCCTCTAGCGGCATTATTAAGTAGGTATCCTGTAATTTCTATTAAGGCGAAATAATAGTTACCTAAGAAAACTAGAAGCTATCTAAGGAATAGTATGACATTATATCCCACTTAAAGAAATATTCCCTAAACCTCTACTACTATAATTTATTTATTAACCTTTAAGATATATTTAAAATATAAGTGGCTATATCTTACTCTAGCTTAACTACTATACGTTTTTATGTTAAGTTAGTAATCTCTCTTTAGTATAATCTATCTATTCCCTATAAGTATGATAAGACTTAACGCTATAGAATCCTTATTATTACTAGCTACGCTATATAAGCCGCTAAGATGAAATACCTTATAGATAAGATCTCGCGTAACTATATCCTAGAAGGTGCCCTATAAGTCTACACTATAGATGACTCTCCTAGTTATAAAGCTAAGATCATCATCGTCGATTTCCCCCGCAAGTTAAAGATCAGTTTCCTTAATAAGCCCCGCCGTGTTAATATAGCCTCTACCTATGCTCATTATTACACTATCTACGTTAGTAATGTGGCCAACCTAGAAAAGAGTAAGCTACTCAATAACTTAATTTCTATATATTAACAGAGTAACGCCTTAATTACGCTAGTAGAGCGACCTAACTTCTACAACAACTACTATAATATTAGACACACCGCTCGCGGCTATAAGTCTATGATTAGAAAAGACATACTTGTCTACTACTCCTACTCTTATAATAAACGTCATTATAGTGGTTAGGCTTGCCACCACACCACTATTAGAGCGTCCTTTAACATCAAGACTCTCCTAGCTCCTATTAACTCTATTTAACGTGACCTACTTACTAGTGCCATAGTAGTCTATATAAAGAACTATAAGGAAGAAGCTATTAATAACAAGCTCACAGTTAATAACAACGGCGCCGACTTCCGTAACATAGCCCGTAATAAGAAGCCAGTTAATAAGCCTGCCACTAACGACGCTAAGCTCGCTACTGCTATTCCTGATGCCACCGCTTCCGCCGCTGTTGCCTCCGCTTAGGATGATGCCTCTACTGCCGTTCCCGATACCACCACTTCCGCCGCTATTGCCTCCACTTAGGATAATGCCTCTGCTGCCGTTCCCGATGCCGCCGCTTCCGCCGCTTCCGCCGCTATTGCCTCTGCTTAGGATAATACCTCTGCTACCGTTCCTAATATCCCCGTTTCCGCCCCTACTGCCTCTACTTAGGATAATACCTCTACCGCCACTTCTACTCCTATTAAGTACGCTGTCCCTCCTTAGAAGGATGATAATGTTACTCCTCCTACCTAGTGAACCTTATATTAGAATTAGAATTAGAATTAAGAATAGAATTACCCTTGCTTCTTATTAGACTTATACTTTAGATTAACATATATATAGGAAGGATAGATTAAGATTAAACTATTCTGTTAATTAATATCGCGGATAATATCTTCTTTTATACTGATATCGCGGACGATATCTTCTTTTATACTGGGGGTTGTTGGCAGGCACGCCTCGGCTGGCTGACTTAGCTAGCCAGCCAGCCCCTCATTAGCCGCCACTCTCTCCCTAGATAGCCTCTCTTTCTCTCTCCTTCATATATTACACACATTTATTAGGTCTTTGCTTTAGCTCATGCCCTGCAGTGTGATGCCCTCGCTCTTTGCCCCTTGCTCGCTCCCGCTCACCGCTTGATCCGCCACAGGTCGTTTAGTTGATTGGGCTGTTGTGGTGAAGAGCACCCCCCATCATCACGGAGGTGGTGGGGGTGCCAAGGTGCGTTGCACGAGTAGTCTTGTCGAAGTCGAGAATGGAAGCATCCATTAGTTGTACAAGCGCAACCCACTCGGGATTTGGCCCCTCAACTCTAGACAGACCTAGACCAACAGACCGCAAGCCCTGGTGAACCCGGACCGACGGACTGGGCGGGCCAGTATAGGTCTGTCGGTCTGTTAGCCACACTGAACCGATCTTTTTGTCCCTTGAGAACCTCAGCTGATATTTCCTAACGCGAGTCGTGGCCTATAAGCCTTTACAGAGCAGACTTCCAAGTACTAATTCATTCGTGACCATGGATTCCATGAATTGAGGCTTGCCTGCATGCAGCACCCGGTATTAATATGCTCCTTTATGACCTATATCGCATGTCTGAGTCATGAATACCCGGGTATAGTAATGCAACGAAAGCGAAATCTCACGCAATTCGGGTCAACATGTCTCTACGACCGAACTCTCCACTTCTTCTCGAGAATCTTCATCAGTAAGCTAATTATGCTACGGGAGATGCCGCCAAAACATGGACCTGAAAAATGCGGAAATAGGTGCAGATCGTCTGCCCTGACTTAGACGTGTACCCACGCACGATTCCCTAGCTTTACAAAGCCAATGAAGAATCTATCTATATATATCTGCAGGAAACGCTCAAGTCAGCACAGTAGCTGCTCTACCAGTCCCATCTTAAGAATTTTTTCAATCCCACCTAATCTGCCTTCTCTGCAAAGGGCCAACAAAGCCGCAAGCTTCCAAAATGAAAGTCTCCACTATTCTCGCTTTATCTTTCAGCAGTCTCTCTGCCGCAGCACCAAGGGCTAACAGCACACCTATCGAAAACACTCTCAAAGAACTTGAGCTAGGCGCAAAGGGATTTAATATTCTTGTACAAGCCGGTCTTTCTGCTCAAGACGTTGCAAATAACGCCAATGGTCATGTCAAAGAAGCTATTCGGAAAATTCGGGAAGCAGTAGACGAATCAGCAAGCTACGTGTATTACGCAAACAGTTGGTTGGAGATGGATGAAGAATCCCTTAAACACGCAAAGACTAATCTTGGCTGGGCCTCAGAGGCGAGTTTTTTCTTCGCAGTTATTCACGGAGTCTTTTTGCTAACAATACGGGGAACTATAGATCCTGAATCCCGAAAATCGCCGGTGGTAACTTTTGTCGGGTAATGCAACGGTGTCGCATATCAGGCCTTCCCTGATCGCACCTCATGAAAACCGAGATATTGTTACAGCTACCTTCCGATGAGGTCTCTTGCAATGGCCTAAGCTATCAAGGGGGCTTTTTTGTAATAAAGAGCTGCACGGTACCCGTAAAACTCTTGATGATTTTTTACTCCTTAGATAGCTCATTCAATATACCTGGCGCCTCGTACTCGATCTTCTAATCCTTTATTGTCTGACAGTTATGAGCCCGTTAGC
This sequence comes from Beauveria brongniartii, assembly GCA_030782485.1. Lineage (NCBI taxonomy): Eukaryota > Fungi > Ascomycota > Sordariomycetes > Hypocreales > Cordycipitaceae > Beauveria > Beauveria brongniartii. Next base: position 117,844 of record JARJPP010000067.1, read on the forward strand.
ACTTCAGATCAATGATCAGTGATCTTATTTTGACACTCCTCTTAGCCTCCCCCTTTTCATACCCTACTGTCTTAAGGAGACGGCAGGGCCTGAAGGCGACGGAACTGACGACCTGCGCTTTTCTGTCGAGTTCAGTTGTTTATAACTATATGTTATATAGATAGAATTAGTGAATAGATTATGAATTCCTCTCTATGCTAAGGGACTAGAAGTTGCTTTATATATGTGTGCCTTGGTGCACTTGCGCCGAATCCATCCTGACAGCGCTTGTGCCAGAAGTGGGCGTAACACCCTCACCCTCTAGCAATTCCCTCGATGATTTTCATTTACAAGGAACCTCAAATGCAAGACACAGAGCAGGGCCATGAACTTGTTACTCTTGGAATTATTGGGTGTCATGACTCTTTTTAATGGCCAATTTTGGCTAGTTAAGGCTAGCCTTGACATTTGTGGCCGGTGACGCTATATAGCTGCACCTGTTGCACTCAACCAAGGCGTCTTTGCTGCCCAAAATATAATTTTGACACCAAGTACCTCTTCAGCATATTTCACAAACTCTTTCTTTGTATACCTGTGCCCAGTCTTGGGGTTGGTGTAGTTTAGGGTGGGCTCCTGAACAGACATGACCGTGATGGGCAGCCTATTGCGATACTCAGCAATAAACGGATACGAGTTCGCCACTTGCCCTGGCCTGTATGGCGCAAGGTCAGGTCCGCCAGCACCAACGCAGTGCGATGCAAAGAATTGAAATGACTTGGTGAAGCGGCCGTTGGTGTTGTTCCATCCATCAGGCCAAAAGTTAACGTACTGTACGGTAAAGGTCTTGTTGAATACACTGGCCGCGTATCCTGCATTTTCCAGCTCACCGAGAAAGTAGCCCTCGTGTGTGTAGTTATTTGCCTGCGTATTGACCTCGATGGAAGTTTCCGCGAGATTGAGGCCGTAGATCTTGCCATCCAATTCCTCGGCCATGGCCTTGAGCAGCGCCTGAAATCTCTCTCGTACCTGAGGATTCCATTGCTGTGCAACCCATCCATCTATTTTAAAGTGTTTGTCACATGACTCGCCGTCGCATTGCGGTGCACTGCCGTTGTTGTAATGTTTTGTTTTCATGTACCTAGGTACTGGGTCGATTTGTGGGCTGAAGGATCTGTCTTGAAGTTGAACCCAAAACTTCTTACCCTTAGCTTGCACGCGCCGCATGTCGTTCCTGATCTCGCTAAAGTCGTATTTGCCTTTTCTTGACTCAAGGGATTTCCATTGGTAGAGTACTTGGGCACCTGCAATATCCGGCCTGCCGAGAACATCCAAGGCTCTTTCGTCAATCTCGCTAGTGTAGAGCCAATGCTCAAGGGGGATATTAGGAGGTATTACGGTCGGACAGACGAGCATATTCGCTGCGGTGTTGGTGGTGGTGGTGACTGTAGAGTGAGTCGTTGTGTATGCTGGACTTGCCACTTCAAGGTGGGCGTTGCAGTTGTTCAGATTGGTAAGGATAGCAGATGGAGTAGTGCTGTGCAATGCTGCAGCATCGTCCTCAACCCGCTCATCAATAATATTAAGGCGGTAATTCTCTCTCTCGTAGTTCGGATGCTCATGAGCGTTGACTAACAAAGTCGCCTTGGCTATGAGGAGAATCAAGGCACGATTCATCATAACAGAACAGTCACAAGATCGTAGGTTTGGACCTCTAAAGAATATTCAGAACTAGGGAGGGCGAAGTTTGTTTATGTACTTCGGGGGCATGAGAGTAGAGTGATGTGAAAATATCTAACTGGGCATGAGCAAATTAATGTCATGCATCAATCTCGTATAGTAAGTTGTGGGATACGAACTATTGCCAAGACCCCCAAGTCCACATTTTGCAAAGTAGTAACCAAAGGCTGAGAGGAATCTAAAATGATTGTAAGGGACAACAGGCCTATCAGCTAGTGTATGCTTGGAAACTAATACATTGACTGGAATTGTACTTCAGAGAAGAGGAATGAACAGGCTTTTGCGGAATCAGCAACCGCATTCGGTGCAGTTACGGCAGTATAGCAGACGGCTCCGACTCTTACGGCACGTGCTTCTTGTACTTGAAGACTGAATCCATAATGAACACCCAGCATCTTGACATGATCTTTGGGGTATGACCAGAAGAATCTTGATGCATCGCCACCACCACTAACCGACAGTCAATGCCAAGAGAACGCACACGTCATCTCGGCAGCTAATTGCCATCGTCGAGTCATCTACTTAAATGTAATATATATAATATAATTATTTATTCTTCTAAAAACTATTAGTACTTCTGTTATAGCCTAATTAAATAATAAGATCAAGTATCTCTAGATCTACTTAAATACTATTAGCTAAAATCTCTATTTATAACCTTGGAGGTCCTTCTCGGCAGTTAAAGGGATAAGTAGACTACGCCTCCTTGTTGTAAAAATCTAAGAGCCTACTTTGCACCCTCCGGTAAGCCCTACACACTTTAACTCGGGTCTTCAAGATACGTTCAAGACCCGCCGTTTATTATATGGAGCTGCCCACCTCTCCACACGTACATCCTCTGACCTGTCTAACTGCCGCAGCGGAGCCTCCCCACCTTACTTGTCGTTTGTTATGTAGTGGCTTTAAACTTTTGATCAACGCCTGCCTTGCGCCCCGATGACCCGGTGGCCGACTATCATTGTGGCATATACGGCAACCTGACGGTGCCCCTGCTCTGCAAACGGCGATTTGGTGGACCTCAATTACAGGGATGGGAACAGCTGCATGTTGAGATACGAGCTTACGGTTTTCTATTTCGTCTCTTCCGCGGTGCTGAGCTGCTGGACACGACTGAACGGGCTGTTTCTCGGAAGAACTCCGAGATTATGACAAAGGAACGCACAACACTTGGGGCCCCGTTCCTTGTTGGTAACCCCCGATCTAACAAAACTCCTGCATATCCAACAGATGTTGGCCCTAGTTGCTGACACTATATTTATATTAACGGGCGGTATTAAGTAGGGCAAGCTGAATAGCAGCGGGCTTTTCCGGCAATATATCCTTCCGGCCGGCTGTCGCTGCCGTCGGTGGCGCACGCTTTTCTGCACGGGATGCATACTTGTGAGTCCAAACGGGCAATGATTGACGCCTCTTCGAACGGTAGTTAGTGGTTGCCGTAGCTGAGGCTGGTCATGGCCAGTGCGCAACTGCGGCATTTCTAGCAATCTGCATCGACTAAGCCAGTTGGTTTTAGCTTGCATTACTTTTGTCACGACCCACAGGGGGTCACGTGCGAATACGCGGCTATAAAAGAGCGAGAATATAGCGAAGAACTACTAGAGGAGGACTTCTCTCCTCTA